>CP092863.1:205532297-205711734 GCA_030710605.1 Cordylochernes scorpioides | reverse complement strand
ATTTATTTCATTGGTTGTTTTGTTTTGGTTTCAATTGTTTATGTAAAATAGTTCATTGCTTTTAGTGTTGTTGCTTGACGCAAGCATCCCTTGTTGGGGATATCACGTCTTATTTGATTATAATAAAAACATCATAAAACATACACTAAATAAAATTCTAAATAGTTTCATTGTACATTTTAACGATATTTGAATAATATACAAGATATAAATAGTAGATAAAGATAAGGAATCATTTCATTGTATAATCCTGTAGAAGGTGTTTGAGTTTATATGTTAAGTCTGTAATTATTCTTATTTTTTAATTCATAGAAGCATTTTTTGGCAGACATATTCAATTTTTCATCATCATTATTATTATTTTTTATTAGTTAGTTATCAAATCATTTGCAATATTGTAGTTTCTTTTTTGTTTTGTTGTGTTCCTTTTCAAGCAATAAAATATATAGAACTAAGGTCTAATATTCAATTAAAGTATATGGAACCAACATCGATTCATTTTTCAAACAAAGCAAAATCATAAACTTATACAACTTTCACTTTTTCATACAGAAGGGTTTGTGATACCTAAAAGCTTGATTCGTTTAACTAAAACAAGAAACTTTTTTTCGGAGGTAGTGTGTTGTTACAAAGGATTATAATTCATATTTTCACAGATAGAGGGCGCGATAAAGTGACATTTAACTTAAATAATATATTCATATATTTAATAGTAATATCATTTAATTCGCGATCGAACATTGTGGCCCACTGTATGTATTACATTCCAAACACAATGTCAGCCATCTCTGTCTTGAGCTCAATGTACCATCTCAGCGGTAGTTAAACCAGTGAGTTCCTTTAATTGGTCCACGAAGCGTGTCAGCGGACGTTCAGGTATGTGTCGCCCAGATATCTTTCCTGTCAGTATGGTGTACTAGGGGTCAGTAGAAAGATGGTCTAAACCATTGATTTTCGACCACTATGACCCGGGTTCGATTCTCGTATTGGGCATCTTTTTCTGATTTAAAATAAAATGCTTCAATGGCCCCCGATTATTGCAAAAGTCCAACCCCACCAGCGAGTGTAAGTAACCAACGGGGCTCTTGCACATTTGTAAGTGCAAAGTCAAACTGCTTATCACGTGTGTAGACATGTAGTGCACTTACAGTAAAA
The DNA here is from genome assembly GCA_030710605.1 of Cordylochernes scorpioides. Classification (NCBI taxonomy): domain Eukaryota; kingdom Metazoa; phylum Arthropoda; class Arachnida; order Pseudoscorpiones; family Chernetidae; genus Cordylochernes; species Cordylochernes scorpioides. The sequence continues at coordinate 205,710,579 of CP092863.1, read as the reverse complement.
GCAGTCGCCTTCTTCTACTCACCGTGATTATCATTGCCTGTACCACGTGTACTAGGGTGAGCAAAAAAAAAAAAGTATGATGTACTACATTCCCCTGTGTCGCGAGATGTGACCGAAGAATCTCAAATAATTCCGTTGTACAGAAGTCGGTCATCTTCCTAAATCGTAATTTTTAAATAATATTTGACCTTATATATTGATTATACTATTTTATTAATATCTAAAAAAGAACGATGTTTCATAAATTAAAAATTTATAGAGACACCGTGTGTCACCTTGTTAAAATTTTATCCATTTTTTTTTATTTGAAAATAATTACCCATTTATCTTATCTGCCAATAATTTTTTTTCGAGCGTGGTATGTCTTTTTTTAAATCTGTAATTTTTGTCTAAATCGAGTTTAATATCTTTTGCAACTTCACGGTTAAAAGAATTTCTAGGTAAGAGGCTCGGATTCCTTTATAAATAACGAATTTGATCGCTTCACAATCCTCTAAATGTAGTTAGAATGGAATAAGATGGTTATAATTTATCCAGATTATCTGATTTGAGATTTGCGTAGGAAAACCCAATCTGTATATGTAATAAATAACGCCTTCATACACGAAATAAAACAAATTTTCTATTTGAAAATAAATATTCGTCTTTCATTGTTATTGTCTCTCCATCTCATATATTTATTTATTTGAATTTAAGCCTATATAATATCTTATATGAAAAAACAGTTGAAAAAATAAAAGATAAGTGGGTCAGGTGTTGATATTAAAAATAAAGAAGGAATTTTCTGACCACTAGCACATGTGCTTTTTAGATGGCGCTCTGCCACCTGTCTACACATGTGAAAAGCAGTTCGACTTTGTACTTACAAATGTGCCAGAGCCCCGTTTGGTTACTTGCACTCGCTGGTGGGGTTGGACTTTTGCAAGAATCGGGGGCCATTGGAGCATTTTTTTTTAACAGAAAAAAGTGTCTAATGCGGGAATCGAACCCGGGTCGTAGTGGTCGAAAACCAAACGGTTTAACCAGCCTTCCACCGACCCCCTATATTTATACATAATTCTACTGTATTTTAAGCTAATATTCATAGTTGGCTTAAATATCATAAGACATCATTCTATCATGTCGGATATATATTGTTAGAATTACCTAATACAATATTAGATACCTATATGTGTTATATGGTAGATTAAATTAGCGAAATGCCGCTGGGAGGCTTCATAATTGATAAGCCAAGCTCTCCCAATATATTTCATCGCAGTAAGGATTGTATAAAGTTATATACTCCCGTAGACGGGCAAGGATACCCGAAAGCTCTTGAGATTACATTAATAAAAAGAAAGCCTTCTTCAGAAACCGGTTGTATTATTTTAATATATATTTGGGAATTTAAATTAAGTGTGTTTTAGTTGATAAGAAATCCGTGTTTAATGGATTTAGTTATTATATATATATATGTTATATTAAAATATTATTTTATTTAAAATTATATTTCATATTCAAATACTCTGCTAAATCGAGCGCCAGAGGTCACACTTCCCTATAAAAACTCATTGTTGTTGTTTCCCGATGGCCCATCCCGTTGGCCGTTGGCCGTTGGCCCTGCCAAGAAGAAAAAGAAGGCCTACAAGCCTACAACCCGCATCGTGAACGTCGCCGACCTGGAGAGGGAAGATGAGATGGTGATCTCACGCAACTGCAGCATCCTGAGCTCCATTGGCCATCCTGCCCTGAAATCCCTGCATGAGGACCTGATACGCTACATCGCCTCGCGGACTGAAATGATCAAGGCCCTCGCTACCAATGTAGAGAACCTCACTGACACCCTCGAGTCCTTCGCAGAGTTGGACGAAATTGAGGAGGCCAACAAGCCCAAGACTGCTTGCCGCGGCACTCAAACCTGCCCTGCTCCTTCCTGCAATGAAACCAGCTCCCAGACTGACCCAATCAAGCCCGCCACTCCTGATCCTGCTGCTCTCCCTGCCAAGAAGCCTGCCTCCTCCCTGCCTGCTCCTGCTCCAACCAAAAGGAAGCAGTCTGAAGCTCCCAACCCGCCTGCAAAGAGGACAAACCTGAATGGTCCTTCAAAACCTGTGCCTTCCCACGTCTCCAAGCCTGCGGCCGCCCAAGTGATCCTTCATGGAGAAAAATCGGCGGCCCACACAGTGGTCATCTCAGATGACCCACAGGCTGACCCAAGGGAGATGCTGAAAACAGTCCGCGCTGCTCACATTCTCCCCCAAGGCGTTTGGGCCTCCCTGCGCACCAAGGGGAAGCTGGTCCTCCATTCCAGCAATCCTGACACCATCCCTGAGGTTACAACCTCCCTGGCCAGCAAGTTGAATGGAATGAAGGTCCGCCAGCAGAAGGAGATCCTGCCACGGATCTGCCTCTTCAAAGTGGATGAGGAGACATCCAACTCCACAATTGAGGAGACCTTCCTGGAAACCGCTGCTGTTAGAAAACTTCCTGGGGACAAGGTGGTGCGCGTGGCGCACCGTTCTGCACCCAGAAACGGGACCTGCACCGCCTTCATCGAGGTGGACCTCAAGACCTTTAGAGCCCTGGGCGTTCGCGGGAGGATCGTGGTGGATGGAGTAATCCTCAACTTCGAGGAGTCCATCCGCGCCCGCGTCTGCTTCCGCTGTTGTGGCTTCGGCCACAACTCTGCCCAATGCACCAGAGCTCCTAAGTGCTTCCACTGCGGTGAAGACGGCCATGAAGGCCGAACCTGCCCATCCATTGCTGACCAGCGCACCTCCAAATGTGCCAACTGCTGCTCCCAGGGCCTTCCTGACAAGCACGAGGCGAGAGCCTCAAGCTGCCCCATCCTGAAGTCTAGGGCCCTCAAGTTCTAGGCTTCAAGGACCTTCTGCCTCCATTATCATCTGCCACTTCTCCTGGATTCCTGGCCTATTCAACGCACCCGCCTCACTGCACCCTGGCGCTATTCCCCTGCTTGCCCAACGTTTCTACCACCCCTGCGAGACATCTCCTGCTTCCACATCCTAGGGTCCCTTGCCACCTGACATCGATTTTGGGCTCAAAAATCATAACTTTTGGTTAGTAGCCCGTAAATAAAGATATTTTCTCTCTCTCTCTCTCTCTCTTTCCCGATGGCCGGCTCAAACCTTTTGTACATTATGTAAATAATCTTTTGTTTTCCTTGTTCTACTCGCCTTAAGCCAGGCAGTACTTTTATCAAAATTATGTTTTTATATAATCCATAAGCACAAATAAAGCTATTTTTGATAACTAAATTTGTAGGTACTATAATATTCTCAATACAGAGGCAATCTCAGTTTGGAAATCACACATAAAATACATTAACCGCTTATATCTCGGTAAATTCTGGCGTCTACCAATAGAAATACAAATATTCATCCTATAATAACTTCTTATATATATAAAATAATGTTGAGAGATGGTATAAATCTATTCTATTTAGTTGGCTCAGATCTACCCACTAATGTCGTTAGCTCATATTGTCACCTTTGTCAATATTGTGTGTGTCCCCCAAAATCAAATTATCTTATAAAACCCCACATATACATATTTGACTATTGACTAGATATTTGGCTGATTTCCATCAAATGGACCATCCCAGTAATAACACATGTCCTTAATATTGTATTCTTAGTAAATTGAATTTAATTGCCATCTATCGTTAATATTTAAAACAAATAAATTTACTGGCAATGCGTTTCTTTTAAATATCATCAAATATTATCTCTACAGATGAGCTACAGGGTTCACTACTGATGACCCAAGCCCTCTCATTCAATAACTCATATCATTGCAGTAAGGTCTGTAAAGATAATATTTGATGGTATTTAAAAGAAACGCATTGCCAGTAAATTTATTTGTGTAAAATTGTATTCTTAGTTATGATGTGTTATTATTTATTTATCATTTTGTAGAGAAAGAGAATATAAATAATCTACAAAAAAACGAAATTCTAATCATTTTTATTCTCATCTACAACGTTTAGTTTATATCTGTAGACAGGCGATGTGCATTTAGGGTGAAATCAGTCGCCAACAACTACCCACCATGATTATCATGGCCTCTAGCAGGTTTACTTGGAATATTAATAATATTTTTAAAAGGATATAAATGACCTTATACCTATATCAGTGAACAATCCCGCGGGCAACAACGATGGACCAACGTGTGTGGAAACACCAAGCTTACCATCCAGTGAGAGGCAAAAGCTTAAAGAGCAAAGGATGGGTTAAATCTATTCGAAGTATAAATAATTATGACAACAAATATAGTGTCTTAGAAGCATTAATAAATACAAATATATATATATACAAGGAAATAAAAGTAATAAATATTTTTAAAAGTACATAAATAGAGATATATGTTTAATATAAAATATGCTCATATCTCTCTTACCTAAACAATAATTGTGATGTACATATACAATCATAGAAAAATTTCAGGAAGTGGAAAATCTTTGATGTCGTCGGTCGTCTGTTTTTTTTTTTTTTTTTTTTAAGGAAACAAGGCCAATTATTTTCACGCTTGGTTATCTCGTGTGTCTTCAATAAAGGTCACTGTGTATCAAATATATTTCAGAGCTATTGTGTGAATCCCGATATACTTGCTAAAAGGTACAGTTTTGTCCATGAGTGTATAACAACTAGCAAACCTTCAACGTGGTTAGCCCATGTTCATTTTTCATTTTTGAAAGAGAAATAGCGTTGCAAATATATTTTTCGAGTCAGATACTCTCAAAATTTTCCGTTGCAAGATTTTCTGACTAAAATTACAGTCTAAATATAGAGAGAGAATAGAAATAACCTGGGTTTCTAAATCATCAAACGTTAATCATTACTGTTTCCCATGTGGTACACTAAGAGTAAAAGCGGTCCTCAACTTCTATCCACCATGATTATTATTGTCTGTACCACGTGTACTATTTGCCCAGCAATGGCCGCAGCCTTGCAGAAAATTGACTTAGACCCAGAGCAGCAGTTTTACACACCCAAGATTGCTGCTGCTGTGATGGAGATGCATGGAGACATCTGAAGAGTCTTCTTTAGACACGACAACAACAACAACGTGTACTATGGATAATACAAACACAGTTTCCCATTATACTATCAACTCTAATAAATTCTCTTTTTTTTCGCTTAGAGACTTATATGTATTTTATGTAGTTAAAAAAGTTATCAACTATTTTACAAATTCTTCAAAGATTTAATGAGATCGCCTTTTTATAATAAAATAAATGTGATTGAATAAACCTAGCATAATTCTAGCATCTGTCAGAACGAATTATGATTAAAAATTCTTCAATCATTTTGATAAAATATCGATAATTTTGATATATATATATAAATAATATATTCACATCTGTCATTTGAATTTTCCATTATTTATAAAATCTCGCTTTTATATTTTAAACCATTTAAAAAAAATCAAAACTTCCTGTCAAACAAATCTGTTTATAAAACTAAACAGAAAAAAAAGATGAAATAAAATTGGAATGAATCTGTCTTAGGACTGCGAATTTTCCTGAAAGTGAAATGGGGAAAAGAGAATCGAGGCAACTATATTAAAATATAGATTTCTTTATAGATTTGTTGTGTTTTTATTATTATAGAACTTACTTGTCAAATATCCTAGCTTCGCTCGGGTTTTACAGGAATAATTTTTACTAAACGAATATTCGTTTGACGAATATTAATGCTCATCATTATATTATTAATCGTGTATTAATACGTCAAATATACGATGGAAAAATTTCAATAATAATTAAACCTGAGAAAACGTCAATATATACTCATAGATAAAACTTAAGGAAGGGATAATTCTTTAATAACATCGGTTTTCTGTTTTATTTTTAAGGAGAAAGAAGCAATACTGTTCACACTTGGTTATCTCGTGTGTCTTCAAAAAAGGTCACTGTGTCTCCATGCATCTCTATCACAGAAGTTGCAATGTTCTTGGGTGTGTAAAGCTGCTGTTTTGGATCCATGTCAATTACAGTAATCCCTCGTTAAGACGAACTCAACGGGAGAACGAAATACCCTTTTCGTCTTAAAAGAATATATACCGAATTCGTATAAACCGAATTCGTATTAGACGAATTGAATTCGTGGTATCCGGGGGTTGTACTTATGAACTACTGATGAGTAAGAAAACTACATTTCTGAGGAATAACGAATAAATTTATTTGAAAACGATATTAATGAAAATATTTTATAATTTTAAGGAACAACAATTATGTATATGTATGTACATAAATTATTTAATTTTAAAAGACAATATGGATAATATAATCACAATGTAAGGCAATAACATGAGAATATAAGTTTATTTTAAAACACAAATAAAAAAGAACAACAAAAGAAACAACTTACATAATATACTTGGTACATACAATGTTTATGTGTATGCAGCATATGCAGTATGCATAGAGTATCCTATATCTGGGTTTTCTCTGCAGGCTTCAGAAAGTCTGTTATAGTTTTTTGGTGGTATTTGATTGGGCACTGTTTCAGACACTCCCTTCTTATTTTATCCAGGTCATCCTCAAAATGACCGCTCCTTGGCTGCTGGCTGGCAGGGGTCACCATGGCCCCTACATTTATCAGTCGAGAAAAACAGCAATACTGGCACAATAGAGTCGAAATTTTCCACTGATTGAGTACATGGAACGACCCCAAGGGGATGGTTTCATAGAAAATGAGTCATCATAACAAACAAAGGACGAATGTTTACACAAAAGACAAAGAGAGCCAATACTTGATATCAACGGCGTTTTTGTTGTTTTAATAGTTTATTGTTTTACTTATAACTCGCCTTTAAAAACATATTAGAATTCGTTTTAACCGATTGATTAGTTCTGCTGGGGGCTAAATTTAATTCGTATTTCGTCATAACCGAATATTTCGTCTTAACCGGCAAAATCTCTTTGGAAAACATTGAAATTTAACGGGGGAAAAGAAACGGTTCGCGCAAACCGAGAGTTCGTATAATCTGAGTTCGTGATAACGAGGGATTACTGTATATGCAAGGGTTGCGGCCATTGCTGGGCATGAGAATATGTGGATAGGTGTTAGTTACACACCAGGACAGTTGTTGCATGTCCTGTAGGTTCTCGTGCCATCTGAATGCATTGTAATTCCTTTATAATGTTTTATTATGAGTCTTGTGATTGTTTTTGTCATTCTTCTCTCAGCGTTTATGTTGTGTATTAGAATTTTCCTCGTTATCTGTTGAATTATCTACCGATCTTCATCAAAATATTAAAAACGAGGGAGATTTCAAGCGAATAAACAGTTCTTCGTCTAGTTTTTTAACACAAAATTGACGACTTTTTATTTTTTTCACCTCTATGTCTAGTCAAATTCTCGTTCTATTAGCGTTTTAATGAAGCTACTCCTCATTGCTAAGTCCTAGTTATAATATCAATTAAAAAATTATGATTCTATTAATATTTTAATAACATCAATTTTATTTATAAAAATACTTTCAATATAGTTTTCAGGGGGCATGCTTGGTTACGTAAGATTCAGTTTGTGTTTTCCTTCAGACTTGGATGAATGTTATTTGCCGAGGTCAAATCTCAATATTGATTCCACTGTGTTTACGTTCTAAACTCCACCACCGCAATCACGCACCGCGCAGTCTCTTGGAGACAAATTGATAGAAACACATTTCTCTTTTTCTATGAATAATCTCCCAAGGGTAATTGTGTTTTAACATCGCGTGTCTTTTCATAGCACATAAATATTTCATTTCCTATAGTGACGCTTTTTGTTTTTAGTTATTTTAGATAGGAGTGACCTTTGGTATTATTAACTTTCTTTTGAAGCTCTTGAATATTGGTTGACCAACATTCAATGACCACCTTCTCTGACCGATTGCTTCCTTGCATTTAAACAGAAAGGAAAAATAAGAATCAAAACCAACTTTTCTAAAGATATTGGTCTCTAGAGAATATGTTTTCAATTGAAGATAGACTTCTTTGACCTTTGAAAAACCAAATTTTATTTCAGTGAGCAATACGCTCATCTTTATCAAGAAAAATGATATTCGACAATGGAAGATCTATTGGAGATTTTATGTGAAAGCTATCCTAGTAAATCCCAGAAATTTCTAAGCGAAAATTTTCACTAATCTCTCTGTGAAAGGTTTCTTTAATACATTATAAAATAATCAAGATGGCAGGGTTTCGAGTATATGGAGAATTCTTCTACGGACTTGTTTGAAGATGATTTTGAAGCACACACTAGATTTTATTTTAATCAAGGGCCTTGGTTATCCTTATTTCTCTCTCCATAAGCTCTACATGTGTAGACATGTGATACGCTAAAGCAGTCGCCAAATAGTAGCCACAATGATGATCATGGCCTTTAACTGCGTATACATTTCTCCAAAAGAATAGTGTTCCTAGCCAACTTCTTCTAGGAAGTAGAATGGCAACCTACCACGTCGACATTTTGGAAAGATTTCAATGGAAAATATTCTCTTACTCTAAAATGTGCGTTTCCTAATAAATGCATCTCACATATAGGGATAGCTTTATCTTTCACAACATACTTTTCATGTAGAGGTAGTATTTTACAATCCAGGTAGATGAGGTAACTGAAACTGAGTGCCTTTATTCAATTTGCATACACTTCGTTCTCTTTTTATGCGGTTTTGGAGTTATGCGGTGCAAGAAAAAAAAATTATTCGAATTTCGAAAATATTTTTTTGGTGATTCACTTTTTCTGAAAACGAATAAGAATAACAACTACAACTCTACTATTACGCAATCAATACAAAGAAAGAATTTTGTAACGTCCTGGTTGTATGTTAAGTTATCCAACAAACAGTAGAGGGGAAGTTCCAATGTCTTTTATTCCGCGCCTGCCGGTGTCTTACACAACTCGTGCAAAACCGAAATCAAAACTGAAAACCCGCCGGCGTGCCAGCTGCCGTTACAAATTTCTTTTTTCTTTTATTGACATGTTTTCTCTTGATTTGTTCTTAAAAACAAAAGAGACAAAAACAAAAATACCTCGTTAAAATTGCGTGTTTTTATGCTGCATTTTGTTTTTGTATGAAACTGTTACGCAAACTTTGACTTTAATCATCATAGATGCTGACGTCACTACGATTACGCTACTTCCAACAACTACCTTCAACCTTGCTGATGTTTACCGCTAACTTGTTTTAACAATATATGTAATGGAACAAGTCGTTCCTTAAATAAATATATATTTGTTTATATCTAAAGGGATGTCCTCGTAACTACAACATACGTGAGTACCATAACAACTAGAAATCTTCATAAAGCATAATCGTATTTTGCTAAGCCTATATCAATTTGGTAGCAGTGCGTTGTTTGGGCGCGCGAATTGGACTAACCGCCAATTGATCCATTTAAATCATAAAGAAAATAAATAATTGGACTAACTGCCAATTTAGAAAATAAATATTGAATAAAAATGGATACATATAACTTAGCAAAAATCGAACAGTTAACAGAAAACAACTATACCACGTGGTCCATGAAAATGGAAGCAATTCTAGATTCAAAAGATCTCTTCGAGGACGTAATTGTTAATGACGAGCCAGACTTTACAAAAAATAAACTAGAATATGATATTTGGAAGAAAAAGAATCGGGAAGCATACAGCCTAATAATATTGTCACTTTCGGATGACTTAACAATCATCTTTCGAGGCGATAAAAGAGCCAAAAGAATTTGGTACGACATAAAGAAAAGGTTTGAAGGATCTCTAGAAAATAAAAGGATAGACCTAATGTTGGATCTAGCCAGACTAAAATTGAACCCAAATGAAAATGTCAACATGTATATTGTACGAGCACAGAAACTAGCACAAGAGATCACCCAGCTAGGAAAGACTGTAACAGAAAGAGAACTTGTACGATACATTGTTGAAGGACTCACACCTAACTTTGACACGATCACAGCAGCACTGTCAATAAACAGAGAAATCTCCTTACCAGACTTGAGACAAACTCTACTGGATTTCGAGAAGAAAAAACAGGACAGAAGCAAAAATCCTGAAAATGCTTTCAGATCATCAGTCAACCAATTCAAAGAAAAATCATGCTTCATTTGCAAAAGAAAAGGACATTTCAAGAAAGACTGTTGGTTCAACCCTGACAACAAAGGAAATCAAAAGAATACAACAAACAAAAATAACATGGCCAGTACAAGGAACTACCATAAAGGACCAAAACAAAACAAAGACACAGCCAGGTCAGCAATCCAAGAACGAACGGAGGAACCATCCCAACGAAGAGACTCCACTTCAGAATACGCACTACATGCAAGCACAAGGGAGGAACGCCCGACAACTCAGGACGTGTGGATAATTGATTCTGCGTGCACAAGCCACATGACTTCCCATTGTGATTGGATCGAGCACAAGACGGAGGAGAGAAGAAGCATACAAGTGGCAGAAGAAGGGAGGCACATTGAATCTACCTCATCAGGATTAATCCAAGCTACTGTACAAGGTAAGGACAAACTTAACAACGCTGTAACCCTGCATAATGTCCTCCATGTACCACACCTGAAAGGAAATCTAATGTCCATTCCAAGCGTAGTAAGAAGAGGGAACTCTGTTCTTTTGAACTCTGAAGGAGCATACATATACTCTTCTGATGACAAGCTAATAGGAACAGGCAACTTTGATGGTAACATGTACACATTGAACCTATCACGTTTATCTGAAGCAACTCATGTCCCAAACGAACATTGCTTGATTTCAAAGGACAATTCTAGGACTGCATGGCACAGAAGGTTAGGACATCCTAGTAACAACAAACTAGACCTGATTTTGAAGAACAATCTTCTAAAAGGCTTGAACTCTATAAATGGTACCCTTGATCAATGTGATGCTTGCTCCTTGGGAAAAATGACCAAAGTACCCTATGTTCACACAGATGGCAATCAGGAAAGCTACCCCTTTGAAGCCATTTATGTCGATCTCTGTGGTCCAATGAGAATAAACTCCTTGGGCGGAAGTAAATATTTCTTGACCATCGTAGATGGATTTTCTAGGAGAATATTTGTAGAATTTCTCAAAGATAAACTCTCGGCAGCAGAAGTTTTGAAGAAGTTTATTGTAAAGAGAGAAAACGAGCTAAACTCAAAACTAAAACGACTTAGAACAGATAACGGAACAGAATTTATCAATAAAAACCTTGAAACCTTCATAGAATCCAGAGGAATTAAACATGAACTAACTACACCGTACACCCCAAGAAGCAATGGGAGAGTTGAAAGAGCTAACAGAACACTATTAGACAAAGGCCGAACACTTCTTGCAGACTCCCAATTACCCCTACACTTCTGGGCAGAAGCTGTGAATACAGCTGCATATCTGTACAATCTAACTCCCACAACCAATGACCCAGACACTACCCCTATGGAAAAATGGAAAGGTAAAAAGCCATCCGTCTCTCACATCATGAGATTTGGTTGTGAAGTCTTCTATAAACTCGAGAATCATCAAAGACACAAACTAGAAGCTAAATCTAAGAGAGGAATATTTGTGGGCTATTCAAGATGCAGAAGAGCTTATCGAGTATTTGATATCACAGCGAGGGTCATTCTCGAAACCGCAGACATTCACTTCAGAGAGAACAAAAATGTCATCTTGGAAGAAAAACAAAGTGATAATAATACGGACACTGACACATATTTCTTCATTCAGGAGGATGAACAACTGGACAATCACGTTCTATCAGATGTTGATATTGAAGAGCCAGCACCAGATACCATGATCAACAGACAGACAGAGTCAAGTGGATCAGACAGACCACAAAGAACTCGAACAATACCTAAAAGATTCAATGACTACGTTCTGGCTACTACAAATGAAACCATTCCGAAAGACTATGATGAAGCCATCGCATGCGAAGACAAGAAACATTGGGAAAACGCAATGCTTGAGGAAATACAGAACATGTACTCGCATCAAGTATGGGAACTGGTACCTAGACCTGTAAACACTAAAGTTGTCAAAAGTAAATGGGTGTTCAAAATATCTAAAGACCAAGAAAACAAAACTTACAAAGCTAGACTTGTTGCAATGGGATACAACCAAATCCCAGGAAGAGATTACAACGAAAGTTTCAGCCCTGTAATTAAAAATGCCACCCTCAGGACTATTTTGTCAATGGCAGCAACAAAAGATTCAGTCTTTAAACTATTTGATGTGAAAGCAGCCTATCTAAATGGAAACATTGAAAATACAATATTCATGGAACAACCTGCTGGATTTGTCCAATACAGAAACAAAGTTTGCAAACTCAACAAAAGTATTTACGGTCTACCTCAATCCGGAAGATCGTGGTATGAGAAATTCAGTCAAGTACTTCATGACTGTGGGCCGGAAAAACTTAAATCTGATCCTTGCCTATTTAAATGGAAGAATGAAGACAAATACTTCTATGTAGGGATATATGTTGATGATTTTATCACTGTCTCAGATTCTGAAGATACCTCAAACAGATTCATCAATAAACTGAGACATCATCTGGAAATAAAGGATGTAACATGTAAAGGTATGTTTTTGGGTATCAAGATCATACAAGACAAGGAGGGAATTTCGCTACAGCAAAGCCACTATGTACAACAAATATTGCAGAAATATGGAATGGAAAATTGTAAGGAAGTTCCAACACCAGGTTCCAAAGAAATCAATTTGGATAATCATATTGAAGATGACAATTGTGAACAGCACACTTACCAGGAAGCCCTTGGAATGCTAATGTTTCTAGCTGTTAACACCAGACCCGACATTGCTTACATCACTAGCAAACTTTCACAGTACTCCAAACAACAAAAACAGATGCACTGGACAGCAATCAAAAGAGTTATGAGATACCTACGAGGAACAATTGACCTAGGAGTGAAATTTGAAAGAGGGAAGACTGGAATCCTGAAGTCCTACGCCGATGCCAGCTGGTCGACCACTCATGACGGAAAATCCTACGGCGGATATGTATTGAAGCTCGGCGAAGCAACTATAGACTGGAAAAGTAGTAAACAACCACTCGTCGCCCTCTCCACAATGGAAGCGGAAATGATAGCTGCTTGTGAAAGCTGCTGTCAAATCAAGTGGATAATAAACCTGTTACAGGAGCTGGAAGAATGGAATTTCATGGAAAAACCAACTGCGATCTATACAGACAGTCAGTCATTGATCAACTGGATCTCCAGCCCTAAACAAAGCAGTCGCTGTAGACATATCAACAGAAAGTACCACTTCTTGAGAGACTGTTATGAATCCAGAGACATCTGCCTTCTGTACAAGCCATCTCAGGACCTGGAGGCGGATATCTTCACAAAGGACCTATCCCGAGACCAGATGAAGAAACACCTGGAGAGCCTCAGAATCGTGGGAATAAAGCCAAAGTAAGGAGGGAATTGTTACGCAAACTTTGACTTTAATCATCATAGATGCTGACGTCACTACGATTACGCTACTTCCAACAACTACCTTCAACCTTGCTGATGTTTACCGCTAACTTGTTTTAACAATATATGTAATGGAACAAGTCGTTCCTTAAATAAATATATATTTGTTTATATCTAAAGGGATGTCCTCGTAACTACAACATACGTGAGTACCATAACAACTAGAAATCTTCATAAAGCATAATCGTATTTTGCTAAGCCTATATCAGAAACTAATTAAAAAAGCCTGCATATTGGAAAGCATTAGAAAATAAAACTTTGTGAAAGAAGGTTACTACCGAAAACCGGAAGATAAATTTACTCAAGTGAATTGTAAGTTTTTTTGAATAATTTTAGTGCGTAATTGTACATTAAGTTTTTTCTATAATTTTTAGTCCTCTTAAAGAAAATGTGTGACAATAATAAAAAACAAAAAAGAAGTGCAATTTCGCTAGAAACCAAAATTATAATTCTCGATTGCTTGGCGAAAGGAGAAAGATCAACAGCAATAGGTAAACGTTATAATTTAGGCGAATCTACTATAAGAGCAATAAAAAAAATGAAGCGGCAATAAGAAGATCAATCAGATCTGGTACAAATTTGAGTTCTAAAATTTCATCATATTCAAGAGGCACTTTAATAGAAAAAAAAAACAGAAAAGGCTCTCGTAATTTGGATTGAAGATTTAACTCAAAAAAGAATTCCGTTAGATGGACATTTAATCAAGATGAAAGCCCTTAAATTTTACATGAGTTAAAAGAATCAGAGCCATCTACATCTTCACGTGAAAGTAATCCACAATTCTCTGCCAGCACAGGGTGGTTAACTGGTTTTATAAAAAGACATTCTTTTCATAATCTAAAAATAAAAGGTGAGGTGGCTTCTGCAGATGAAAAAGCTGCTAGAAAATATCCTGAAAAGTTGGCTAAAATTATTAAATATGGAGGATATTTTGCCCATCAAATCTTCAATGCTGATGAAACAGGATTGTTTTGGAAAAAAATGCCAACCCGTACTTACATTGCAAAGTCCGAAAAAAATGCCAGTGGTTTTAAAGCTGCTAAAGATCGAGTTACTTTATTGCTGTGCAGCAATGCATCTGGCGATCGAATGTTAAAATCGCTGCTTGTAAATCGATCTTTAAAACCACGTGCATTAAAAGGAAAAGACTTAAATACACTGCCCGTACATTGGATGGCAAACAAGAAGGCCTGGGTAACAACGGCTATTTTCACTGAATGGTTCAATAAATGCTTCGTACCCGAAGTAGAAAATTATATGAAAGAGATGGGTCTCGAATTTAAGATCTTATTAATTCTTGACAATGCACCAGGTCATCCAAACTTAGAACATCCAAATATAAAGGTAGTTTTTTTCCCTCCAAACACAACGAGCCTAATTCAACCATTAGATCAGGGAATTATTTCAACATTTAAAAAATATTATGCAAAATTCACTTTCCAATTCATTTTCGATAAACTGGAATCCGATACAATAACAGTTACTGAAGTTTGGAAACAATTTAATATCTTGAACTGTGTAGATCATGTTGCGTTAGCAATTGCCGAGATAAAATCACAAACTTTAAATGCATGTTGGAAAGCTACTTGGCCTGAATGCGTATCAAAGAGAAATGAATCAAATAGAACAACAATAGTAACATCAGATATTATTTCAATTGCTAAGGAAATAGGTGGGGAAGGTTTTGATGATTTTGGCGAGCATGATATAGAAGAATTGCTTGTGGACGAAGCCCTAAATGATGATGATATTTTGGAAAGTATGGTAGATACTACTAAAGATTTCGAAACAGTGTGTGTGTAGATAGCGAACTGGAAGATGTTACTCCACTGGACGAAAAATTACTTCGGGAAGGCCTTCAACTTTCCGGTAAATTGTAATACGCATAGAATCAAAAAGGATGAGTTTCTTTTATTGGGAAAAACGTTTCTAGCTTTCGGGCGTAAGCGGCCCTTCCACAGGAAATAATGGAACAATTTCAAGTAAAGATGTATATACATATATATAACAGGTAATTTTTGCATATCTAGGATTAATTATGAAGTATTATATTTTATTATTTAAGAAAAATTATTGTTATGTAAATTAGTCAATTTGCTAATATTATTATTAAATGCATAATTGTAAAATGGTGTGATGAAGAAAAACGGAAAAATCTATTTTAGTTTTTGGACCAGCCTATCATATGTCTCTGGGATGTCTATATGTCTGTTTATACTATTATATTTTGTTGATATTAATGCTTCTAGTATCAATCTTTTGTATTTACTGTTTATGTTTGTGTAATGAATATTTGGGTTTGCTAGATTGAATTCATGATCTGTGTGTCTGATGTGTTGCACTATTAGAGATTTGGGGTCTTTGTTTTTAATGTTTCTTCTGTGTTCGTCTATTCTGTCTTTTATGTCTTTCCGGTAAATTGGAAATTTTTTTATTCAAAATGATAATGATGTAGAACGCGCCTTAAAATTCCAACGTGATCTGAAATTTTGTATGTCTGGCTACAGAGAACTCTACAAAGAACTAGTCAAGCCATCACAGCGTTTGATTACTGACTACCTTGTCAAAGAAAAAAAATCACTGAAGTTCCTAAAGAAGCATTACCATGTAGATCTGATGACGTAATTTTATCTTCAAGTGATGAAAGTGATCTTGCACCAATCCACAAACGGGTTCGCACATTATCAGACAGCGAATAATGATGAAAACATTCTTAATATGATTTTAAATAAAGTTTTGTTTATGTTTTTTTTTTACATATTAAGTTTTGTTTTTGTTATTAACACACATATTTGCCATTTATTAAAATATGATGAGAAAAAAATTAAATCTTATTATTTATAAATCTTTTTTATGCGATTTCTGGTGCATTTTAAAACATTATTTAGGTTTTATGCGATTTTTTAAATAAATGGAACGTATCCATCATTTTACATATAAATGTATGTCTTTATTTGTGCGATTTTTTTATGCGGATTCCCCTGGAACGCATCTACCGCATAAAAAAAGAACCAAGTGTACTATATTGAAAGGATAATCCCGAAAATATTCGGTGCATATCTAGGTCCTTATTCAGAATTTACAGTTCACATGGGACAAGGAAAACTCTTATTCGAATCAAAAAACGGATGGGGTTAAATGAAGCTTCACGTCTCTCTCTCTCTCTCTCTATGTCAATCGCCCATGTCGGGGACAAGGATTCCGACCTAAGCAAAAGGCTGTCCTACTTCAGGACTGAATGCGACACTGAACGAGACGACATTCAGTGAGATTCATCTGATAGAAATACTTTGTAATTATTTTGTTTATGGTAAAGATAAAGGCTGCCTGGCCGGCATTCATAGTTCTTCAGATTAAAGATACTTCGGCCAGTAAATCTTTTTTATTATCTCGACGTTTCAACAAAAATCTTTTGTCCTAGTCAAGAGCGAAAAAAAATTAAAACATTTGGCTCCTGACGAGGACAAAATTTTTTGTC
Source organism: Cordylochernes scorpioides (assembly GCA_030710605.1). Lineage (NCBI taxonomy): Eukaryota > Metazoa > Arthropoda > Arachnida > Pseudoscorpiones > Chernetidae > Cordylochernes > Cordylochernes scorpioides. The sequence goes on along the minus strand of CP092863.1, from coordinate 205,693,639 downwards.
GAAAAGTCGTAATAAAAAAATTTACTGGCCGAAGTATCTTTAATTTGAATAACTATTTTGCTTATATTTCTTCTCTGTATAATCCTAACCCTATATAATCTTCTATGTAGATTATTAAAAGTATATTAATTCTCAATTTCTCTTTAATCTAAAATAACATTTACTAGTTTATAGTGATCATATGATAACTAATATAGTGTTAGTAATAATGATGATTACTATTATAGTTAGGTATGTAAGAATAAAGATTGGTAAAATGATACATAAATGAAATTGTACTGAGATAAATCTGATAAATTAATTTAATAAGCATTTTATTATCGTGAAACTGGAAGATGCTGATGTCGTGCGCCATCTTTCGGAATAAATATTAACTATTTTCTCGTTAATTTCCAATTATTCTAGAATATTGGTCGTCACAAATACCATTTCTTCATTAATCAAGAAAGCTAACGATGTAAACGTTTAAGGCTGTTTACCATCGTCAGCGTTTGTTTGGTACAGGTTGTATCTCAACGACCAAAGGCTTTCTATTAAACCAAGAAATTTTTTTTTTCAAAGCCGGGTTTTTAACGCTGAAGATCTCCTGAATATTGACAAAATATTTTTGTCTAATCAAGAAAGGCGAACCATGTAAACGTTTCAGGCTGTTAGCCCTCTTCAGCGTTAAAACCCGGCTTTAAAAACGTATTTCTTGGTTTAATAGGAAGCCTTTGGTCGTTGAGGTACAGCTTGTACCAAGCTAACGATGGTCAACAACTTGAAACGTTTTAATGGTTCGCTTTTCTTGATTATACAAAAAATATTTGGTCAATATTCAAGAGTAATTAAAAATTCAATGATATGTATTCCGACAGTTCGCGATAAATTTGGTAAATTCAATCTTCTTGTATTATAATAAGTGTATTTATGAAGCTACTGTGCCATAGCGATAGCGTTGAAACAGCAGATACACATAGAGAACATACAGAAGTAAGACAGAGAGAGAGAGAACCAATCACAAGACGACGCCAAAGAAGCCAACCGCCTCCTGACAATATATCTATCTAATGGCCTCATAACTCTGGGTGACGCATCGACGGACTCTGTCTCTCTGTCTAATTGTTTTTCGGGTCCTGGGACTCCCTACGTGATATCAGGGACATGTAGGGTAGACTTTCAGGATTCAGGATAACTCAACACACACAACACAGTATTCAACCTTCGCTGTTATTTATTAATTATAAAATATAGATCTTTCAAATATATTGTAATATTCATATAGCCGGGTTTTATTTTAGTACAATTTCGCGCATTAGTTCTTAGAGGGTATAATCTAGAGGTGATAGTACGAAGAGAAGTAGACTTTATCAAAGTCTAGATAGACTTTATCAAACCACCTTTCTATTTTGATAAGTTTTTTTGAAGATATATGTTGCGTAATACAATATAATGCGGCTATGATTATAGAACGACACAAGTTTTACCGCAAATGTTTCTTTTTACAGAACGAAAAATCGTAATTTATTTTAAGGAGAAAAAACGACTATTTCTATCCATAGGGATGAAGTATGAAAAGATGAATTGTGAAGAGTAATGATGAATGGAAAAATAAAAATCCCTGGACACTTTTATTTTTCCGTTCATCATTACTCTTCACACTTCATCCCTAAGGATAGGAATAATCGTTAGTTCTCTTTGAAATAAATTACAATTTTTCGTTCTGTAAAAAGAAATATTTACGGTAAAACTTGCTAAACCTCGTTCTATATATGTTGTGCGTTTCATTTTTCATCACCACCTATATAACCAGGTTTTATTCTGAAATGATGAACCGAATGCATTTTTCTAATGTATATTTAAAGATAGAGAGATGCTAATATGTTGGCACATGTGTGAATATCCAGAGAACAGAGAATTTTGTTTATTAATAATGAAGAATGAACGACATTACCGGTTTCAGCAAATTCAGACAAAATTTCAACCTGTAAACCATAGTTTATGGCTATGACCCTCATTGGTACAAGACAGATATCGATTTCATAACATCCTAAGAAAAGAGTTATGAAATCGGTCGTATTTCCCCCCAAAAAAATGCGTTGAAGCTGGTAAAGTAGCTAAACTGAATTTCAATCTATATTACACTATTGAGTTGTGAGAGGATGGTATTTTTGTACTAAAAAGACATTTTTGATATCCTATCTGTAACTGTCTCTCAATTTGTTTCTTCATTTCTTTATTATCAAACCTCCAGACAATCATCGGTACATCCAGGATTAACTAATCAATAACCACTGTCAAGAAAATACATCACAACTAGAATACCTATCATAAATAACACTGGAGAGACATTCAACAAAATTCGAAAAAAAAAATCAGAAGTCTTTTAATCAGCATCTTAACAAACTGAAAAGAATGAAATATTCTGTCATAACATAATAATATATTCACTTATAATAAAAAAATAACACAATAAATTTACTTTTAGAATCCCTTTTATCCAATGAGACTTCTATATTACCAACGGAAAAATTGAGTTACTTCCGAAAATTTCGATTCCTTAGGAAAAAATAGATTATTTTACTTACCAGTAATGAGGGGTTCGTGTTGAATGAGTGGTCTAAACCATTGATTTACGACCGCTACGACCCGTGATCCAATCCCGCCTTGGGTACTTTCTTCTAATTAAAATATATGTTCAAATGACCACCGATTCTTGCAAAAGTCCAACCCCACCAACAAGTGCAAGTAACCAAACGGATTACTGGTACAGTTGTAAGTGCAAAGGTCGAACTGCGCTTTTCACAAGTGTAGACATATGGTGCATATACGGTAAAAGCAGTCACTAACTTCTACCCACCATGATTATCATGGCAATTTCGCCAAATTAATCTATCTTACATATCTATGATTCATTTTGTCTCCTCTCTAATTGTAAATACGCTGCTGTATCACCTCATAAGCATAAATAAATATCTATGATGCACTAGCGCGCCATCTGTTATCAAAATTCGAAACTATTTTAAAGGCGTAAGAGTCTTTTTGATATTAAACAATTTCTACTGCCCTTACTGCAATGGAAAATGGTAGATTAAACTGGCGAAACCGCTGAGAGGGTTCACCACTGTTGAGCCAGGCCCTCTCATTAATTTTTCCATTGCAGTAAGAGCAGTAGAAATTGTTTAATATCAAAATGAATCTTACGCCTTTCAAATAGTTTCGAATTTTTACATATCTATCATTATCTATATTGTATTTGGCTTTCATATTCCTAAATTTAGGATTTTCAAATCGTTTAAAAGAAAACATTTAACGCTTATATATAGTACTTTGAAGGCCTTAATGAAAGTATTTAAGGCCATTATGTACATAAGTTTAAAGACATTAGGAAAATATATTCAAAACTTTTTTTAGATAGCTGAAATTCCTAAAAAAATCCTCACTTTGAGTCTTTACTTTATAATTGATAGAAAACCTATATACTATGGTGCTTAATGAATAATTCTCAAAGAGAAATTAATGTTTAAAAAACATTCTTGAAATCTACCAAATTAATATTCTAATTTGAGAAAGCAATTATAGAATACCAATTTCTAGTTATTTACATACACAAATTCTCATATTCAAATGATAATAATGTTTTTACTACAAACAACACTAAATATATACTCAATTATAATATTAATTAAATTTCTTTCTTATGTATAATGTATTAATGAATTCTATATATATTAAAATATTTATATCTGAATACATATAGAAGATAATTACAAGATGAGTAGAGCGCGTGAAATATAAATTGATTTAAAAGATTAAAAAATAAATAAAAACTGTATATATAATACCGTTTATTTTTCTTTTTCTTTCCATATCAAATGTACTCGTTAATTATTTTGCTTATAGATGTTGTAAAATTAGATTTAATTCAATACATTCATTGAGGTTGATAGAGGAGTGATAAAACCGTTTAATTTTGACTTCTAGAACCCGGGATCGAATCTCAAATTGGGAACTTTTTGTTGAAGAAATAATAATTGCCTCTATAGTCCTCCGATTTTTTAAAAAGTCTTAAATCATCAAAAGAGTACACTGGCACATTTGGGATAGGGATTTTTAAGAATTTCTGTATGAATTTGAGCTATTAAGAACGTATTTTTCAAATAAAGCAAACCTCCTACAATTCTTATTTCGATTAAACATATCACCAGTTGTTAACCCTCCTAGCGGTTTCACAATTTTAATAAAACATGTTTCTTTTTAGATTTCTAATACTGGTTCAAATCACATTAATAGGTACCGCTCAGCAAGAGCAACCTCGTTCATGATAATTGAACAATGAATAATATGTGAAGGTTATTCACATATTAAACAAATTTTAACGCGGGATTCAATCCCGGTTCATGACTGTCGGGAACTGAGGGTGTTACCTACTCGTCCACTGACATTTTCTAATACTGTGTTGAGCGATTTTGTTTATTAAATACATAATATAAATATTAAATATCCCCTATTATTGTAACTTGTATGGAAACAATAAATGATAGTTGACGACCTTAGAAATAGGTGTGACAACCTGAACCCATATCACTTTACATGGCGGGACTTTAAAAGTACGATCTTTGACCCCGATAGGGAACACTCTGGCTATAAGAATAACCTAGGGGATTGTCAAAGACAGTTTTTTTTTGCTTATCCCTAGTACACTTGTTACAGACCATGATAATCATGGTGGGTAGAAGTTGGCGACTGCTTTTGCTGTAAGTGCACCATATATCTACACATATGAAAATCAGTTCGAATTTGCACTTACAAATGTGCCAGAGCTTCATTTTGGTTACTTGCACTCGCTGGTGGGGTTGGACTTTTGCAAGAATCGGGGGCTATTGGAGCATTTTTTTAAATCATAAAAAAGTGCCCAATGCGGGAATCGAACCCGGGTCGTAGCGGTCGAAAACCAACGGTTTACACCATTCTTCCACCGATCCCCCGTCAAAGACAGTTAGGTTTAGGTATCAGAGAGATGCCGTCGCACTGTACAATCTCATTGCTCGAGCCGTGCCAGCATGTCTTTTCTAGGGCCGAATCCTTCTTCGTCACTTCTAACCTCTCCCTTCCTGAGAACAGTTTTTTAAATATATTTTTATCACAAAATTGTAATCACATTTATCTTTGTTTTAATTTATATTTGATTTTGGTAACAATTGACTGAGTGTTAATAAAATATATTTGATTGTTAAAAAAAAAATTGTCTAACTTCTGAAGTGTTTTATTCTCTCTTTTATAATACTACACACATATATATATAATTATCTCTCTATATATAATATACTATATTAAAAATGGCATATCCTGACCAGGAGCACATGTGCTTTACAGAAGGCAGAGCGCCATATGTAACAGAAATCAACTAAACATTGATTTAGCCTGTAATGTGCTCCTGGTCAGGATATGCCATTTTTAATATTGATTTCAACACCTGATCTTTTTATCTTTTTTTTTTTTAGTTTTTTCATAATATACTATGATACTAATTGGAGTTAGTGTTGTTGGAATTACCGCTACCCATATTCCCTGGACAGGTTTTGAAGTGCAAAGTGAAGGCTGGATGTTATGTCATTCAGGTGCAAAGGCATAAGACTAATGTGTAGGATTTCAGTTGAATCCTGAAATTGCACAAGCACTCTTAACATATATATAAGTTGAAACAAATCTCTCTCTCTCTCTCTCTTTGTGGATCAATATAGTATTTATTTCAAAAATTCCATATTTCGATGAGACTGTTCACCTATTTTCTTCTAGGATTCAAATTCCTTGTAAGACTGCGTGAGATACAAGAAATAATTGTTTATATTTCTCGTATATCACGCGTTTGATTAACTTACAAGGAATCCTAGAAAACGATAAGGAAATAGCCTGGTCGAAATATTGATATATTTAAATAAATACGATTGATTCAAGCTAGGTGTTTGTTTAAATGTATTTAAAATAGATTGCTCAAATTTTCCACATATGTTTAAGTATCAAAAAATAATAGAAAAATAATAAAAAGGTCAGGTGTTGATATTAAAAATAAAAAAGGCATATCCTGACCAGGAGCACATGTGCTTTACAGAAGGCAGAGCGCCATATGTAACAGAAATCAACTAAACATTGATTTAGCCTGTAATGTGCTCCTGGTCAGGATATGCCATTTTTAATATTGATTTCAACACCTGATCTTTTTATCTTTTTTTTTTTTAGTTTTTTCATAATATACTATGATACTAATTGGAGTTAGTGTTGTTGGAATTACCGCTACCCATATTCCCTGGACAGGTTTTGAAGTGCAAAGTGAAGGCTGGATGTTATGTCATTCAGGTGCAAAGGCATAAGACTAATGTGTAGGATTTCAGTTGAATCCTGAAATTGCACAAGCACTCTTAACATATATATAAGTTGAAACAAATCTCTCTCTCTCTCTCTCTTTGTGGATCAATATAGTATTTATTTCAAAAATTCCATATTTCGATGAGACTGTTCACCTATTTTCTTCTAGGATTCAAATTCCTTGTAAGACTGCGTGAGATACAAGAAATAATTGTTTATATTTCTCGTATATCACGCGTTTGATTAACTTACAAGGAATCCTAGAAAACGATAAGGAAATAGCCTGGTCGAAATATTGATATATTTAAATAAATACGATTGATTCAAGCTAGGTGTTTGTTTAAATGTATTTAAAATAGATTGCTCAAATTTTCCACATATGTTTAAGTATCAAAAAATAATAGAAAAATAATAAAAAGGTCAGGTGTTGATATTAAAAATAAAAAAGGCATATCCTGACCAGGAGCACATGTGCTTTTCAGAAACCAAAGCGCCATCTCAGTGGAACAGAAATTAACTAAACATTGATCTAGCCTGTTCTCTGATATTTTAGCTAAATGAATGTTTGGTTGATTTCTGTTCCACCAAATGGCGCTCTGCCTTCTGAAAAGCACATGTGCCTCTGGTCAAGATATGCCTTTTTTATTTTTAATATATTTAAGTATTATCAAATATTCGAAAAAATCCCCTGTATCGTATCATTTGTGAGAAAAATATTCATTTAGGGAATAGTTTCTTCAAAGTGTCTTATAAAAAACTTTCCTTTGCATGGTTTTTTTCTCAAATGATGGAGATAGAGAGAGAGAGATAGATTATAATGTGTATAAAATGTGTTTTTCCTATCAATTGAATTTAATCTCCTGGTTATAAATTTAGTAATACAACAGTTTTCTGGAGATATTTTCATTTTTATTAACGCAAATTCGAGCTAATATCAAGAAATATGCATAATCTATCCTATTATTCATATGTATAGAAATATACACGTACATACGTTACATACATACATACATAACATATACATAATACATTGTATTAATCTTATGCATAATAACTTACATACATAACATTTATATAATTAGTCAGCATCTTAACGGCATTCATTTGTGTTAATATATTCTTTTGCAGAAGGTCAGAAATGCCCGAAAACACGAGATTGCGTTGATAAAAATGAAAAAAACTTATCTCCAGATAATCTATTGATATCTTAATTGAGTTGATTATTTGATTGATAAAATTGTTTTTATTTGGCTAATCTCAGAAAATGGAATTCATATATCACTATATTTTTCTCTGTTTCATCTTACAATCACAATTCAAAATTTAAACAACTTTCAACCTATTCAGGGAAAAAAAACTTAATAATGTGATAAAAACAAGTTTTTGTAGAAAAAGATATAGTATAAGAGAAATAAAACAGAAAACTCAATTTAATCTTCCTGTTAACACGAGACGTTAGAGACAAAAAGTAGTTTTCATCTCCTGTTAAAGGAAACAGCTAGCGGAAGAAATTTGAGTAAAACGGAGAGAAATTAAGATTGAAAGTGAAGATACTGCTGTGAAGAATGAAGAAGATTTAAGAGAACGACAGGATAGGAGATAAGCTGAAGCAATCTAGCTTAGAGCTTCCTTATAGAGAAGTTACAAGTTTTAATCTTCCTAAAAACACATCCAAGTTTAATTCTTCGTGTTTAATATGTGAGAAACTGTGTCTCCTAATGATATCCTTTATTACACACGGTAAATTGTTTTCAAGATGAAATTAGCAAATATTCTTTCTCTGGGGAGGAGAGGGCAAGTTTACTATCCTAAAATTCCTTGATATAAGTTTAATAAAAGAGACATTTTTAAATAACTACATTAACTGCAAGCACATATTCAATTTACTTGATTTTATTAAAATTTTAAGTGAATATCACTATATATAATCAGGGAGGTATAATTTAAAAATAAAACCTACTTGATAATCCAATATATTATTTTGTATATGCCCAATCCTTTCAACAAAACACAATTTATTTATTCGTTCATGTTATTAAACGAATACTTTAGTAAAGACTGTGTCGTTATTACAAAAAAGATTATTACTCTAAAAGATATTTGATACACAGTCACCTATACTGAAGACATAAGAGATAACCAAGTGTGATGGCTTCAGACGATGTGTTTCAATGCACTTATATACACTCATGGACAAAACTTGAGGAAGTTGTACCTTTTAACATCTATATCGGGATTAAGACAATAACTCTGAAATATACTTGATACACAGTGACGTTCATTGAAGACACATGAGATAACCAAGTTTGAAAGAAATTGCCTCTGTCTTCTTAAAAAACAAAAACAGACGTTGGGCGATATCAAATTCTTTCCACTTCAATAAATATAATTGCCATCTATCGATAAAATTATAACAATAACATTTTTGGTAATGTGGTTTTTTTCACATATATCATTAAATAATATATCTCTATAGACCAGTGATTCTCAACCAATGTGCCGCGGTAATTTTGTGTGCCGCGAAATTCTAAAAATGTGCCGCCGAATTTTAGTCATATGATTATGTTCACGTTTGTATTGGTTTTTCTTTTTTCTTTTTCATTTTTTTACTTTTTAAAATAACGAAATTAGCAAATTGAATGTTAGAGATGTATATTACTTATATTTTGCATAGAAATATTGATACATAATTTGAATTTTCTTGCATTCAAGTTAGCAAAAGTGTGCCGCGAAATTCTAAAATTGTGCCGCCAAATTTTCAAATCTTTAAAATAATGCCGCAACAAAAAAAAGGTTGAGAATCACTGCTATAGACCTTACTGTAATGAAAAAAAGTTGTTGAATGAGAGGGCTTGGCTCATCAGTGGTGAACCCTCTAAACGGTATCGCTAAAATATTCTCCAGACCGCTCTACGATTGTATTTAATTGGTTTTCTTATATACCATGTATTCACTAAGAAAGGCAGCTTATGGATATTTAGAAAGCCTATGGACATAACTTTAAACTTCCTTAAGTTTTGTTAATGAGTATGCGAGGGTCGGTGGAAGGATGTTCTAAACCGTTGGTTATTGACCTCTACGACCCTGGATCGAATCCCGCATTGGACACTTTTTTTCTGATTAAAAAAAAATGCTCCAATGGCCCCCTATTCTTGCAAAGGTCCAACCCCACCAGCGAGTGCAAGTAACCAAACGGGGTTCTGAAAATTTTATAAGTGCAAAGTCGAACTGCTTTTCGCATGTGCAGACATGTGGTGCACTTACAGTAAAAGCAGTCGCCTACTTCTACTCACCATGGTTATCATGGCCTGTACCACGTGTACTAGGGATAAGCAAAAAAGAAAAAAATATATCATGAGTATATTGTGTTTAAATATCTCTTGTTGGGGCTTGAAAAGAAGTAGATTTAGAGGGAATGGATGTATACAGGGATGGTTGAATGAAGACTTCCATATGAGAATTTGAATGCTTTCATACAGAAACTAACCTGAATTCTCAAATGCTGCATTCGAGCGCTTAAATTCAGTCATGAAAAGGAGTTAAACTCTCGCTGAGAGAGAGGGGCAAAACAAATATTAAATAATATAAAAAGACAAAATTATGTTTAATACAATATAATGAGGATTGTAAAACGACGTCTGAAAAGTTTTACCGAAAATGTTTCTTTTGAACGAAAAATCGTAATTTATTTTAAGGAGAAATAACGAACATTTCTATCCTTAGGGATGAAGTATGAAAGGATGAATTGTGAAGAGTAATTATGGACGATTCCCATCCCTGGACACTTTTATTTTTCCGTTCATCATTACCCTTCACAATTCATCCTTTCATACTTCATCCCTAAGGATATAAATAGTTATTTCTTCTTAAAATAAATTTCGATTTTTCGTTCAAAAGAAACATTTGCGGTAAAACTTGTTATACGTCGTTTTACAAAATTATTTGATAAAAAAATGCACTACAATCTTAAATACTACATATATATATAATTTTATAAATCCTGCTTGAACTAAACCACCCCAACCTTACATCTATGGCCAGCCTTCCAATTGGTTCAACTCACCAATCAAAACAGGACGATAGTAAAAGCTCTCAACACCAGTCCATACTAGTGAGCTGGACTCCCCAGGTAGTTGGCGTTCTGCGCTCCAGGAACCTGGGTTATAAATATCTATCTCTAATTTTATAATATACAAAATATAAAATAATAATTAGTTATAAGTGCTAATTACCTTATTTCATCAGTAAAAATAGAACACCTTTTTTGTAAAGGATCATCTAAAAACCGATAATCATCAAGATTTATAAATGAATGCCATTAATGAATTAACAAAAACTATATGAACGAAACTTCTTGCTAATTAGTTCCGTGTTAGAAGGAACAAGGAAATAGGTGAAACTGTGAAGTAGATTAATATTTAATTAGAATAGGTTAATGAATAATTAATTAAGCACAAATTGCATAATGATGACATTAAGTTTGGTTTTTTTTGTACCGCTTTAATTCGAGAATTTTAAAATATATATATAATGGTGTGTTTCTCTGTGGGTTTGTATATATAGCTAAATGTATTATTTGTTTCAATAAACATTTTTAAAGAATGATATTTTCAATATTAATTATTATTATCGATTTCTAAATATTAAAAAATGATAAATAAAAATATAATATACATTTTTCCATTGCAGTAAAGGCAGTAGAAATTGTTTATTTTTCAAAAGAATCATACACGTGTATAATAGTTTCGAATATTCATAACAGATGGCGCGCCGATGCATCAAAATATATAATATATATAAATTACGAAATGTAAACAAAAAAAAATCGTATCTCTTGATTTTTCATGAAACCTCAAATACCAGCTTTTTGGTCGTTGAGGTACAGCTTGCACAACGCTGATGAAGGCCAACAGCTTGACACACCTAGGGAGGTTTTCTGATAAATCAGGAAAAGATATTTGGCCAATTCTGGAATAATTCAAAAATCAACATTTAGTTTATATTTATTCCGACAGATGACGCAAGCCATCAGCAACTTTTAGTTGCACGATTAGGAAGATACCTTTCTATATAAATGGTAAATGAAAAGTCAGTAAATATAGTTTGATATTATATTTTACAAATTATAAATAACAAATATGAAGAGAAGCCACATCCAAAGAATAGAATTTTAAGGATAAAGGCTTTTAAAAAAGGTGAGATGTGCGAAGTGTGTAAATTAATAAAATTTCCAAATTTTTCGATATTAATTTATCGCAAACGAAAATTATTGGCGAATAGAATCGTTTCTTCTAGTGATATTGAAAACAATATTTTGCATAAATTCATACACACACAATATATATTGTCAAATAGCTCCATCCAGATGGGACAACTGTCTTTCATCCCTGGACCCCGGGGGGGGGGGGGGGGGGGGGGACCACAGGTGTGGGGGCTTCTGGGAAGCTGATCTGTAAATAAGGAAAACGTGATGGTGGCTAACCCCGTTCATTAGGATTAACTTTTAACTTGGGGTAAGTTCTCTCCCTATAAATACCTCTTATAATAAATTATTTATTCCCAAGTTTGCCCTTGCTTTATTTATCTCCGCGACATATTTTGGCGGAAACGCTGGGTAACATGACGGAACTTCGAAGAAGTCGACGTCTACAGGGACGTGAACCAATTATTGAACTTTTGCCACAACGAATAAAAATGAAAGACGACCACAGACCTACTGTTAGCGGATCCTACCTCCCTTGTCAGCGCCAACGAGATCCATCTATCTTTTCTGGAGATTGAAATATAAACCCTGGACAGTGGTTGAAGGAGTACGAGAGAGTGTCGAAGTACAACAGATGGGACGACACCATGAAGCTTGCCAACGTCGTCTTTTACTTGAACGGAACTGCTGGAAGGTGGTTTGATAATAACGAAGAATCACTCAACTCGTGGAGAAGCTTTGAAGACGCATTCCGCGGTGTGTTCGGACTGCAGGAGGATTCTGCTCGACGCGCCGAGGAAGTTCTGAAGTCAAGAGCACAGAAGGCCGAGGAATCCAGCGAGTCATATATCCAGGAGATTCTTAGTCTCTGCCACCAAGTGAACCCTCGCATGGAAGAAGGTGAGATAGTTGCTCACATTATAAAGGGAATTTCGGAGGACACATACCAGGTATTGGTGGCGAAAGACATACAGACGGTAGATGAAATCCTGAAGTTTTGCCGTCATCTAACAACCGTCAAGCAGCGCAGGATCGGCCGTACGAAATTCGCCAGGTTGTCAAACGTAATGCCCATTTCATGTGTTGACGACTCAGATGACTTGGCCGGCTTAATTCGCCGCATCGTTAGAGAAGAAATACAAAAGGTCCTCTCACCACCTGAAGTGGTCAATCCTCTCCGAGAAGTGAACGCCCTGGAACAGACTGTGAGGGAAGAAGTTAGCCGTGTTCTCCAACCTACCAGAGCACAAATCAACGTGGTTCAACAACAACCACGCACGCCCTATAATATCGACCGACCAACCCAACCTAGGAAGACGGAACATTGGAGAACCTACGACGACAAACCAATCTGCTTCCACTGCGGACGACCCGGACATGTCGTCCGTTATTGTAGGGAACGACGGCAGGTCTTCGCTGAAGCCAGGTCAAGGAATGGCGGAGAAGGAAGAAATATTGGATTTTCGAGTCGACCCCCGAGATATGACGCCGACGACGACTATGTAACGCCCCAAACCTCGACGTACTTCTACCGGAGCTCTTCCCCACATCCAAGCCGTGCAAGGTCGCCAGCCCGAAGACAATCCCAGTCGCCAGCCCGTCGTTTCAGCCGTTCTCCCAATCCTCAGAATTTGAAAAACTAGGTGGAGCGGCTTCTACCGGGGGTGAGGTCGCCATTGAGGAAAATCCTCCAGGGTATATCGCCGCTAAATTAAAAGAAAATTTTGTTATGGTCGAAATAAATGGACGCAAAATTAAAGCATTGGTGGATTCAGGAGCAGACTTTTCTGTTATTTCAGACAAATTTCGACGCGAACTAAAGACACCTCTCTTCAAAGAACCAGGTCCCATTCTTAAAGCCGCAAATAAAAATTTAATAGAGACCCTAGGAAAATGTGTTCTGAACATAGAAGTTAATGGTCTGAAGATATCCTTTGAATTCGTTGTTATGGTGGAATGCAGCCATGACATCACATTCGGATGGGACTTCTTCAAGGCCACCGAAGCCGTCATTGATTGTGGCAGAAATGAACTCCATCTCGGGGAAACCTCCGTCCTGGAATCTCGAGAGGAGGAAAACCAGAGATTGTTTGCTTCCGACGACTTTGTCATCCCGCCTAAATCAATAAAGAAGATCAGTGTGATAAACGAAGAAGTATGCGGTGTTAGAGATGTTTTAGTCTCAACTTCTAAGGACTTATTATTAAGAAAAGAAGTTCTTATACCAAACTCATTGGTTACATTTCGACACGGCCGAGGTAGCATTTGGGTTGCGAATGGAGCGTCTTGGCCGCAACTGATTCCATCAGGAATGAATATGTGCACCATGGAAAGTTATGAGAATGGAAATATCTGCAGTCTTATCGAATCCAGCGATAAGTTACAAGAAACGCAGCTAAAGGCACGTGAATGGTCACAGAAGCTAAACCTTACTCTAGATCCAGGGCTGTCTGAAATTCAAAGGTTACAGCTTGTTTCATGACTGGACGAGTTTATTGACATATTTGACTTTGGGGGAACTCCTATTAAGCCCACCAGTACTGTGAAGCACAAGATAAACACAGGAGACCACTCTCCTATCAAACAGCGGCCCTATAGAGTAGCACCAAGTGAACGACGACTAATTCAAGATGAAGTGAACAAGATGATTGAAAATCACATCGTGAAGCCCTCTGAAAGTCCTTGGTCATCTCCTGTTATTCTAGTTCGAAAGAAAGATGGGACCTGGAGATTCTGCGTAGATTATCGTCGATTAAATAAGATAACAAAAAAAATATGTTTACCCGCTGCCACGCATTGACGATGCCTTGGACAGTTTAGCTGGCTCTATTTACTTCTGCACGATGGATCTTCGGTCCGGGTATTGGCAGATTGAAGTGAACGAAAAAGACAGGGAGAAAACTGCCTTCATCACTCCAGATGGGCTGTATGAATTCCGAGTAATGCCTTTCGGTCTATGCAACGCTCCAGCAACGTTTGAAAGGATGATAGATAGTGTTCTGGGCAGTCTTAAATGGAACATGTGCCTTTGCTACCTGGACGACATCGTAGTTTGCGCACCTACCTTTGAGGAACATCTACGTCGTCTACAACTTGTATTAAGGTGCATCCAGAAAGCTGGACTAAGTTTGAATCACAAAAAGTGTCTTTTTGGATCAAGGAGGATAAAGATTTTAGGACACCTTGTTGACGCCAATGGAATTCATCCAGATCCAGATAAAGTTGAAGCCGTCTCTAAATTTCCGAGGCCAAAGAATATCTCTGAACTGAGGAGCTTTCTTGGATTATGTTCCTATTACCGAAGATTTATTGAAAACTTTGCTGACAAAGCTAGATCATTGCATGACCTACTGAAGACTGAAAAACAATTCTATTGGGATGCAGCTCAATAGAAAGCGTTTGAAGTCCTTAAAACAGCTCTAATTTCAGAGCCTGTCTTGGGACACTTTGATGAATCCGCTGATACCCATCAACACACGGAAGCAAGCGGACATGGTATTGGAGCTGTTCTTCTACAAATACAAGGTGGAAAGGAGCGGCCTATAGCTTATGCATCTAGAAGCTTGACAAAGGCTGAACATAACTATTCTACAACAGAAAAAGAATGCCTTGCTGTAGTCTGGTCTATTAGCAAATTCCGTCCATATTTGTTTGGTCGACCATTCACGGTTATCACTGACCATCATTCTCTATGTTGGTTGGTAGGACAGAAAGATCCTTCTGGCCGTTTGGCAAGATGGGCGCTGAAGTTGCAAGAATTTGACGTGACCGTTATCTACAAGAGCGGACGCAAACATAAGGATGCCGATTGTCTGTCAAGGAGCCCGCTTGAGAACGATAAACCAAGTGCTGTTATGTCACTAACCAACGTCGATATAGAGCAGACTAAAGACCCGGATTTAGCTAAAATAATCGGTAATTTAAACTCAGGCTACACCAGAAAGGAATTCAGCATTATCGACGGCATCTTATACAAGAAAAACTATAGCACAACTGGAAGACCCTGGCTTATGATGATTCCTAAACACTTAAGATCGGAAGTTATGGCAGATTTACATGACGCTCCTACAGCTGGGCATTTGGGTTTCGCCCGAACGTATGACAAAGTGAAGAAACGATTCTATTGGCCTGGCCTTTATAGAACTGTTCGCCAATATGTAAGCCATTAACACAAAGCAATAACGCGCCCTCTATGCATATAAAATAAAAGGATTTAAAAGCACGAATGTTTCTTTTATACATAAAACAAACTTCTACTGTCCTTACTGCGATGAAAAAATATATTGGGAGGGCTTGGCCTCCCTGGCCTTGTCTTTATAGTTTGCTGAAGAGCATTGCTCGAAGCAAATATTTGAATGTAATTCTACTGTCCTATAAGCCTATGTCCATAGTTTACTTGAAAACCATTTCTAAGATTCCATCCTTCGGTGTAGCATATAAAAGCAGAATGATCCAATACAGTATTAGAGCTCTGAGAAGCGGTCTGGTGGATTAAATTGGCGAAACCGCTGGGAGGGTTCACCACTAATGAGCCAAGCCCTCCCAATATATTTTTTCATCGCAGTAAGGACAGTAGAAGTTTGTTTTATGTATAAAAGAAACATTCGTGCTTTTAAATCCTTTTATTTTATATGTAAGCCATTGTCGGAAGTGTCAACGAAGGAAGAAATTACCTCGACGTCCGGCTGGACAACTTGTATCCATACCACCTGTAGAAAAGCCATTCTATAAGGTCGGGGTTGATCTCCTTGGAAGATTTCCAGTTTCTAAAGATGGAAACCGTTGGATCATTGTGTGCACCGATTATATGACAAGGTATGCCATAACGAAAGCGATCCCAGACGGAGGAGCAATCGAAACAGCTAAGTTCCTGGTTGAAGATCTTATCTTGAAGCATGGAGCTCCTAGAGAAATGATAACAGATCGCGGAAGAAATTTCATTTCTCAAGTAATAAAAGAGATCAATGCTCTGTGCGGAATTGTGCACAGATTTACAACGTCCTACCATCCCCAGACCAACGGCCTGACTGAAAGGTTCAACAAAACTCTAGGAGACATGTTGTCCATGTACACAGGCGTGGAGCAGAAGCACTGGGACCAAGTTTTACCCTACGTAACTTTTGCTTACAACACTGCTAAACAGGAGGCGACCGGCTACACTCCGTTCTTTCTTGTCCACGCCCGCGAGGCTGAGACCTACATCGATACCGTACTACCCTACCTACCAGATGAGATCTCTGACGACTACGTTGGAGAACTTGTGACCAGAGCTGAGGAAGCGCGTCAACTCTCCCGATCACGCCTTCTACAATCACAGGCGAAAGACCGTAGACTTTACGACCAGAAACATACTCCAGTCTATTACCAGAAGGATGATCTTGTGTGGGTTTTTACTCCCATCCGAAAAGTAGGGCTCTCAGAAAAGCTACTGAAGAGATACTTCGGTCCCTACAAGGTGACCAAGAAGCTTTCAGAAGTTACGTATGAGGTAGAGCCCGTGGACCCGTCTCCCCGATCACGGAAATCCAAGGATATCGTTCATGTCATTCGGATGAAGCCCTACCTGGACCCTGAAGAACAACATTCCATTCTGCTAGGGAACACAGGCCGTGATAGATTTCCTTCCAGAACAAGGGCTGAGACAAGCTAATCAGCGGGTCGCTGTTTTTTCTAAAGAGGGAGTTATGTCAAATAGCTCCATCCAGATGGGACAACTGTCAATCATCCCTGGACCCCGGGGGGGGGGGGGGGGGACCACAGGTGTGGGGGCTTCTGGGAAGCTGATCTGTAAATAAAGAAAACGGGACGGTGGCTAACCCCGTTCATTAGGATTAACTTTTAACTTCGGGTAAGTACTCTCCCTATAAATACCTCTTATAATAAATTATTTATTCCCAAGTTAGCCCTTGCTTTATTTATCTCCGCGACAATATCATTGAAGTCATTATATATACAGTTATCAGCGTCATAATCAATTCTTTCTTAATCAATTCTGTAACCGTTTGCTTTGTGAATGGAATAAATACCCAAATATGGCCATTTCTCATAACCATCGGTGGTTCAGTGGTAGAATGCTCGCTTGCCACGCGGGCGGCCCGGGTTCGATTCCCGGCCGATGCATTTTTTTTTTTTTTTACAATTTTTAAAACTCATTTATATATTATACAAGAATTGACATCCACGGCGCCAATTTATAATTGTAACGAATAGTATTTGAATAAAAAGCATTTAATCGGGTAAAACACGGGCGTTGCCCGGGTCATTCGGCTAGTACTCTATAAGGATTGCAATAATTTTATAACTATATGGGTGTATGAGAGCGTAATTACTCAGAAATATTCGAATATGGAAAACCGGTTATTTGGGCAACGAATAGCTTTAATATAGTCTGATCTACGCCCGATAACATCTCCATTTGCTTTTGGATTTGCTCGTTGAAGAGAAAAATTGCTTGAAAGCAACATCTCAAATTGAAGAAACTATTTTCCCAAAAAGCTAGCTTTTCTTATTCGAATATTGGTGTATGAAAGAAGACATGATTTTATTAATATTTACACTGATATATGGAAATTTTGCCGGGAGGAAATTGATTTAAAAAGACAAGGGTCGCCTCTCCCGTCAAAATAGACGTCTAATACCAGACGCCATCTATTGATGGGTGTATCATTCGTCATCTATATGTGGTAGGTTTTCACGGAGAGATGTTTTGGTACTACGCTCTGACCATTTTCAATATAGAACCTGCTGAAAATGTGTGTAATAATTTTGATAATTGATAGGGGATAACGCGAACGCAGTCCCCCGCTACCAAAAATTATACACCACATCTAACCCCATTTGGGAAAGTGGCAGAGTTCAGCTTCGTCTTACTGCAATGGCGAGGCCTCCCTCTGGGGCACGGGGTTGCTGAAAATGTGTGGGTAATGTGAGAGTGGTTCGCCTATACACCATTCAGTAAAACCTTCCACAAAGGTGTTGATGATTGTTATATCCATCAGTATATCAAATACCAACATGCAAATATGATTTACACTTTATAAACGGAGTTACTAAAGGACAAAAAGAGACATTTCTCATTCAATATGTTAACCTTTTAAGTTAGAGTGCCGCGAGTAGAGAAGAAACGGCAGATAGAGAATGGAACGGCGATAAAACAATTGAGAGAATGAAGCTGTCAGAGATTTCTACTTATCGACGTCCTGTCAACTCTGAAGACATCTGGTGTCCAGCCAATATGTCAACTGACGTTGTTGACTCGCCCCGTTAATTGTCTCTCACCAGTAAGTGGCTCTTCTTTCTACCAGATGATCCATCATCTTGACTGCTCTCATCGTGGGTTCCGTGTGGCCTTGATCGCTGGAACACTCAAGGTTTTTATCAACAAGTCTCTTAAGACACGATGTTGATGTTTTTACTACGATGTCCTTGATGACTCTATGTTGATGTTTTTGTAGATTGTCAGGGTTTTTTACCATGGAGCCTTTAACGTCTCTATGTTTCTATTGTTGTAAATATTCCGAGCTTTTACCACGGAGCCCTTGAGGTCTCTTTGTTTCTATTGTTGTAAATATTCCGAGCTTTTACCACGGAGCCCTTGACGACTCTATGTTTCTATTGTTGTAAATATTCCGAGCTTTTACCACGGAGCACTTGACGACTCTATGTTTCTATTGTTGTAAATATTCCGAACTTTTACCACGGAGCCCTTGACGACTCTATGTTTCTATTGTTGTAAATATTCCGAGCTTTTACCACGGAGTCCTTGACGACTCTATGTTTCTATTGTTGTAAATATTCCGAGCTTTTACCACGGAGTCCTTGACGACTCTATGTTTCTATTGTTGTTATAATTCAGGGTTTTTACCAACAAGTCCTTTAAGACACGATGTTGATGTTTTTACTACGAAGTCCTTGACGACTCCATGTTGATGTTGTTGTAAATTGTCAGGACTTTTCCCACGGGGCCCTTTACGTCTCTATGTTTCCATTGTTGTTATAATTCAGGGCTTTTACAACGAAGTCTATTATAATTCTGATTTGTTGTTGTTTTTATTCAGGGTTCTTACCACGGAGTCCTTAACAACTCTATGTTTATGTTGGTATAAATATTCAGAGCTTTCACCACAAAGTTCATTATGATTCGATATTGATGATGTTTTTATCCAAGGCTTTTACCACGAAGTCCTTAACGAATCTATGTTTTTGTTGTTGTAAATATTCAGGGTTTTGACCATGAAGTCCATGAAGACTCTATGTTGATATTGTTAACATTCCGATCTTTCAACATGAAGTCCCTAAAGATTCTATGGTGAAGGGATTTTACCACGAAGTCCTTGACGACTCGAGGTTGCTATTGTTGTTATAATTCAGGCCTTTTCCAAAGAAGTCCTTGATAACTCTATGTTGAAGTTGTTGTCCATATTCAGGGTTTAACCATAAGTCCTTGGCGATTTTATGTTGATGTTGTCAATATTCAGGGCTTTTACAGCGAAGTCCTTGACGATTCAATTTGTAGATTGTTGTTAACATTCAGAGCTTTCATCGCTAAGTCCATGACGACTCGATGTTGATGTTGTCTACATTCAAGCTTTCACGATTGTCCTCTTATATGAAGAAGCTCTTCTCCCTGAATTGATTTTCTTCTTCTATAGCTTATAGGAAGATTACCGTTATCTTAATAGGAAAATCAAGTTATAAGTGATCATTAATCACATATACAAATAAGGTTACGTATTCATCTTATGTTAACAAAGATGTTTATAGAATTTAAGATGGAAACATAGGTATCAAGTGGACACTAGGTAAGATATCGGTAAACCCACCAAGCAATATCCATCAGAATTAATACCTTAAGTCTACAATGGATTGTCTAGGCAAATCTTTACCTCTCCTGCCACGGTCAATATTGGTGGGGAGGAAGATGCACCTGTGAGTTCTATAAATTGTATCCTTCCCCTGGATAATGCAGACCTTCAGGTCCCACGTGTTAGTCAACTGGAATGGTTGGAGTTGAAGTTTCGACGTTGGTTTTGATTTTTCTTCAAAATCAATTTATTCAAGTAACCTTGACATTAAATAAATAATTAAAATGGTTTGTGGAGATACACACACATATATTAAAAATAAAGAAGGCATTTCCTGACCACGAGCACATGTGCTTTTTAGATGGCAGAGCACCATCTAGTGGAGTAAAAATAAACTAAACGTTTATTAATGGTGCTCTGCCATCTAAAAAGCACATGTGCTCGTGGTCAGGAAATGCCTTCTTTATTTTTAATATCAACACCTGACCCCCTTATCTTTTATTTTTTCTATTGTTTTTCCATTTATATATATATATATATTGTTTTTAAATAGAGCAATCCATATTTAATTCATTAGATAATACACAAGCGGCGCTGAGTTTGTGTTTACAAAAATGTAATGCCTTTAAAAGGTTTGGCGTTCAGCCAACCGAAATATTGGAAAAAAAATAAATCTTATATTAAATCCAATATATACCTTTTTTATTATAATATATATATGTCGTATCCGTCGTGGTCGAATGGAAGGTTGCGACCGTTGTGCATGTAAGCTTCGAAAAAGAAAGGTGGAAAATGCCAGGGGACCATTTTATCGAGAATCCACCAATAGAGAGGTCATAGAAATACTGCTGGAGAGATAAAGGACATCAGGGGACCATATCTGTGAGGGCAACAGCACTGACCAGGAGTCAAGATTATAATTATAACTATTTTTGTTTTATATTACTGTTATTGATGTTGGAAATACGAATATGTATAAATAGACTATTTTTTACACTTTTTAGAGATAAAACCTGCAACTCCTTATTGAAAAATAGAATTATTAATATTATTAATATATATATAATCAGTAGTAAATAGATGTTGGAAATTTATTATCATCATTTCCAACCCCACGCAAAATAAACAGATTTTCCAAATAACGGATAAAAGGATGGGAGTTAAAACAATGGCTCCATTAAACCCCAACTCCAGATTGTGGTATCCAGTTTCACCCGGTATTAGGTTATCTATTGTTGATATAAAGGTTCTGTTATTCAACAATTCATACATCATAATCAGCAGTTGTTTATAACTTATAGTGATTCATTGTAAAGATAGAGGCTGCCTAGCCGTCATTCATATTTATTCATACATTGTAAAAGTGATAATCCTGTTGAAGGACTGACAAGTCCGAAAGCTTGAAAATAAAAGTTGTACAAGAAACTTAACCCTGGAAGCTTCATTTTTTATAATATTCATATTTATTTAATTAAAAAGGCATATATTGGATCAAAATATAATTTAAATAAATGATATTTTGATCCAATATATGCCTTTTTAATTAAAGATTTATCTATGGATTGCTCTATTTTCAAAACGATTCATATTTATATGAAAAATAGACACTTCGGCCAGTTTGAGTTTTTTTTTTCTCAACGTTTCGACAAAATTCTTTTGTCTTCGTCAGGAGAAGTAAATAAAAATAAAGCATTTGGGGCAAGGTGTTAAAAATGCTTTATTTTTATTTACTTCTCCTGACGAAGACAAAAGATTTTTGTCGAAACTTTGAGAAAATAAAAAGCTCCAACTGACCGAAGTGTTTATTTTTCATATAAATATAGTGATTCGATTATTTGAAAAAGAGTAAATTTTTGTTGGATTGTAAAATTTGACTTTAATTGAGTTAAAAGTGTATAGAAAATAATAAAGTGATAAGAAAGATATCAATAATTTATTTAAAGTAAACTCTCGGTTGAATATTGTTATATATTTTTATTTTTTATTTAATTTCAAAATTTTGTTTATTAAAAATATTTGTAAAATACAGACCTTACTGCAATGATAAAGGTCTGTAGAAAGAAAAAAAGAAACACATTGCCAAAAAAATTGATGGTTATCGATTTTGAAATTATATATATATCAAGATAAAATAAGAATTAGTTAAATTACATATTACCTCTGATCTCCACCTTATCTATGACTGTCCGACCTTTACAGAAGTGAGACATCGATTGTTCCCTGATCAAAATCATTTAACTCTCTTACATCTGTCACTTTGTCTATATAAATTTTATGAACTCTGTCGAATAATACATGTAAATTTATAAATATGTAATTCTAAGTTCTAATTTGATTGTTGTTTTGTTTTTTCCTCTATAATAAGCGCAAATATTTCGAATCGTGCCTGGTTGATTGATAAAATAATATAATTAAAAGAAATATATTTTACCTTTATGAGAACACTGTAATTTAAGCCAAAAGTTAGTTAAACAAATAGCTGTGTAACACGCCGGGTTTCGTCTGATTTGATTGGTTTACAGATATACGCCATATTAGTTACTCCAACTTTCTAATCCCGAGTTTATCTTCTGCTAAAAATAAATTAATTCTCTAATTTATCGTGATTAGGGTAGTCTGCTCGAGAATTATTTTTTTTTTATCTAGGAATAATATTTCTATTCGATCTTATTCTATATATAATGTCACGTGTAGTTTTATAATGTTATTGTGTCTAGAACTTGTGTTTTATATATAAATTAAAAAGAACCCTGATAAAAAAAGGTTTATTATACGCTTATTGTAAGAGTTTTTTAATATCTCGTTTTTTTAAATTCCTATTCTGATAGTTCAAACCTAATTTATAAATTCAATTGAAAATATGTTTTGGTGGAAAAAAATATATATTATTATTTGTCTTCAATGAGGGTCACTGTATCAAATATCTTTCAGAGTTATTGTCTGAATCCCGATATACATGCTAAAAGCTACAACTTCCTTAAGTTTTGTTCATGAGTGTATATACCATTGTCTTCAATAAAGATCACTGTAATATCTTTCAGAGTTATTGTCTGTGATATACATGCTGAAAGGTACAACTTCCTTAAGTTTTGTCTAGAAGTGAAAATGAAATAAGAGTATCACACTTAATATTTAGAATATATATACAGAGAGGGGGGGAAAGTCCGACCACACCAGTCCCCCCTGGACCCTTGGAATATTTGACCAAATTCTGGTCCAAGGTGACTAACGTGGCAACGGCACCCATTTTCCAATGAAGAGCATAGTGGACATTGCGACTGCTGTGATAGAGATGTACGGAGACAGATAAGTCTTTTATTGAACACGACAACAACAACATGAACCCAAAACTGTAGCTTTACACACCCAAGATAGAGGACATTGCGACTGCTGTGATAGAGATGTACGGAGACAGATAAGTCTTTTATTGAACACGACAACAACAACATGAACCCAAAACTGTAGCTTTACACACCCAAGATAGAGGACATTGCGACTGCTGTGATAGAGATGTACGGAGACAGATAAGGCTTTTATTAGACACGACAACAACAACATGAACCCAAAACTGTAGCTTTACACACCCAAGATAGAGGACATTGCGACTGCTGTGATAGAGATGCATGTAGACATCTGAGGTTCTTAATTGGACACGACAACAATATATATACGTAAATTATCCATCAAAACGAATTAAAAACAAAACAATTGAACTTCTCTATGAAGAACAATTCGTTCAAGGAGAGACAAAGTGTGTTCTTTAGATAACAATTAACAATTTAAAACCCCACTGTAGCACCATATAATTTCCTGTTTGAAGTTATGAAGTGAAAGGGAACTTATTTTACAAATGTGTACCATATTATCTTGCTCTGGAGGCTCTTCTGTCTAGGATGACAAAGAACAAATCCAATACATTGGCTCGATACAAATTTTACAGGGTGCGCAAGAGATGAAACATTGAGGAAAGAAAGCCGTATCTAAATAGATATATAAATGAACGATATATGTATAAAGTAATATTTTCTAAGCGGTTATCACCAGGGTGAATCCTATATAGAGTATAGGTCCTCAATAAAAGGCTTGTTGTATATATATATGTCATAATATATGCTCTTCCAGGAATAATAAAGTAAACCTACAGCCAACGAGAGAGAGACGTCGATAGAAGACAACTAACTTACGACCATTTTGGCCACATTCCTGAGGGGGCCGCCCGTCAACACCTGGGGACTATTTTGGATAGCCCCCCGGTTGTGTACACAGGAAAAACGGTCGTTCAGCGGGTCGGTCGCCCGTCGATCCGCTCTCTCTCGCTGATTGCCTGGAATTCCTTCCAAACTTGTTGTTTCATTATTTCTCAACTCACCACATCATTACCACTATATTGCCACATTGAAAGTCGACAGGATCATATCGCATATATATATATCATATTAACATATTCATGTATACAGTGTGATATGACATTCTCTCTCTGTTAAAGTCTACATGGTTACTGGGAAAATTACATATCCAGGATACTATAGATTCTATTATTAATATAATATTTAATATATATGTATTAAAAAAGTTGAAAACTTTTAAAAAGTTATTTGATAACTTAGAAAAAAATGTTTTTTATAATTGCGACCGGGATTTTATCCCTAATTTTACTGATTGCCGCAGCCCTGCTGATCGCTCTTCTAGAGCGTCTAGACGACAGCAGGGCTGCGGAAGCCGGGGCCCAGCAACAGCTGGAGACCTGCCAGGCTGCCCTGGGCAAGGCCCAGAAAGACCTCGCCACCAAAGACGAGACAGCCTTCATCCTCTTCAATGAGGCAGCAGACCTCCGCGAGGATCTATCGAGGCGCTGCCAAGAGATGAAAGAGCTGCAGCATCTCGTGGGGGAATTGAATTCCCAGCGAGAATCGTTACAATATGAAATTGAGGCAACGAAAAAAAGCAACAACGACTTAGTGGATCTCTATGCCAGCCTCAAAGTCGAGATGCAACTGGTCGAGATAAAGAATCAGCCATTTGAGGATGATGCCACACCATCGAAGGATGCCCTGGAAATTCTGTCTGGAGTTTCTCTCCAGGATGAAGATCTGGAAGAGCAAGTCCACCGTGACGATATCAAACAGGAATCCATCGAGCCATCTCCCGTTTGCGCCGATTCAACGGATGAAGAACTTGCAGTAGAAGTTCGTGAAATTGCTCCGACCAAACAGCAAGAACAATCATCTGTGGCCACAACCTCGAAGAAAGAACAAGACTGCAACATCCCTGATGAATCAAATCAAATTTTCAATCCTCTTCTCCAAGAAGAGTTTCCGAAATTTCGAGAAGGCCCAAATAAAGAGGCCGAAAATCTTTTGGAATTCAAGAAGATTGCCAAGTTTAACGGGACAGGAGACCATACCTGCCAGCCTGTAGAAACTCGCAACAAGAGCTTGAATTCTGAAGTTCAATCAGCTCCTAGAAAGGCTATATCTTCCAAGCTTGGCGGCCCAGTGGATGTAAAAAGGCACGAAGCTCGGAGATGTATTTACGATTTGGATATAGATGAAGATCCAGAAACCGAAGATTTGCTTTCAGAATTTGAGAGCATTTACAATATTGAACTTCTGAAACCAGCCACTCCAGAAAAATCTGCAATCGGAAACGCTGATAAGAATGCTATGTATCAACTTAATTTGACTTCAAAAGAAGCTGCAAGAGTTCGTGGAACCCAGAAAAGCACCTACGATAAAGACGAGGTCGATGAGATCATGAAGAAATGTATGGATGGACTTGCATATCATCAGCAGAGACTTCTGGACTTAGAGACTAAAAAACCGACAAGGAAGTTTATCTTCTACTGGAGTCTTCTTCGGCTTGTCAATTCCTTGGACATTGTTGGAAATACCATCTGCCTGAACTCCAAGTTCTTCAACAAGTGACTACAACGCCAGTTAAATGAACTGAAGTGAGAATGTAAATAGTATTACCTGTAATAAAGTGTTGTGTTGAAAGATGTTTTTACATTATTTTACCTGATTTTAATATAAAAATGCCAACTATCTATTTCCAGTGATGAATTTCTTTAAGAGATTTTGTTCCTTATCTCTCTATAATTTGGGATTATAAAGCATTCTAAAGGAAAACACTATTAATTTAAAATATAATAATAGAATAAACTTATTTTTAAATTAAATTTAATTGTTATCTATCGTTAAAATTTATTTGTGTAAAACTTATTTTTAATAGATGAAAAATAGTATAAAAGTTAAATTGTACTGGGATCTCTTTATCTCTACCAACAGAGGCATCTGCCAGAAAGACTCATTCTAAGAATGTACCAACCATCCAATCCACCACATCAAAGCTCCAAGAGAAACCCTCTTCAGACACAACAGGTAGAGGAGTTGTTCGAAAGCTTGAATGCCAACACCATCCTAGAACCCCTGTATATTATAGGGAGGAGATAGTCTCCCCTTCTAACAGGGGGGACCTCCTCGAGTACCTGTCACCTGAGCAGAGGTCTACTCTGAAGCTATTCCTCGACATGGCAATAGTCGGGGAGATCTGTCCGACTTCAGGACGTGACATAGAACCAGACGACCATCAGAGGAATTCCTCTGATAAAATAAATATTTAATTTTACCCTTTTATTCCTTTATTAACCCTATATAATCTTATATGTACTATTAATAAAAGTATATTCAATTCCACCTCTCTCTCTCTTTATATCACAAGTGTGGCGAAGGCTACCTTCTACAAGTACCATCTTGGTCTTGAGGTGGGTAATGCCAGCCATCACCTCGACCTGCCCACTCTGTGGGAAAGAACTCTCGCAGTCCATCGGTGGCGGAGTATTTCTCGCGGTGGCGCCACCAAGGGAGACCTTGTATATATATTTATATATATATATGTATATTTATCAATTATTTTATCTATTTATTCATATATCTATCATTATTAATCTTATTTATTCATTTTATGTATTTAACCTTATATAATCTTATATGGACGTTATAATAAATCAGTTTCAATCTCAATCTCTCTCATTTTTTGATAAATTAAGAAAATGTTATCCCCTCATCGTGACACTAAAGGTTTCTGATGGATTTATACAGATATGGCTTATATCCGTATAAATTGATCTAGATTAATCAAGAGAGGGTATTCAACCAATTCTGTATTAATTGGAATTAAACGACTTGTTGATATTTATTTAGGCAGATCGTGCAAGCCATCAGTAACTTTTATTTCTACGATCAAGCAGTCGCCAACTTCTACGCACCATGATTATCATGGCCTGTACCACGTGTACTAGGGATTAGCAAAAAAAAAAAATATTAGGATCAAGAGATGCCTTTTCTCAATTTTTTATTATATTTGAAATGAGATTTCTTTATGAAACGACGGAATACCTTGCCGCCTGTTCCCACTCAATATCAAAAGGTTTCCAATAATATCATTCAAATACTCCCATTTTATTATTCCAATGCTAGGTCTCATTGAAGAATTAATGAACTCCCATCGCATGAATATATTTTATTCTGATAATTCCATATCAATTGAACTTCTCGATTTTTTCTTTTTTTGATTTTTTTATTCTGAGGTAAATTCGAGATAAGTGCTGATCTTCGTCAGAATTGGCGGTTGAAAAGTAATATGACGTTTCAAAATATATATTGATGTAAACAGAATTTAGAAGATTTGAACATTCTGTTCATATTCTGATGAGAGTATTGGCAGAGATCTTGGCATCTATGATGGCCTTACGTTATTCCACAGGATGGCTGATGAAATATCTTTGAATTATGTTTTAGCAACATTCGGGTTCAAATCCTGGAATGGTAAAATAGTTGGGAATTTCTTAGAGCAGGAATTTTCACTCTCTGTAATATACTTGGGAGGTTGAAATCAACCTAACACTTTTTCGACATTGATTCAAGCCCAACTCCCTTATCTCCAATTATATATTATTGGTCGTGATGGTGTCTTGTCCATGGAGCATATCAGATCGGTCTGTGCACCTTGATCACAATATCGGCCAACTGAGGTGTCTTGTTCGTATTATAAATTATTACAAACACTATGTATATATATTTATGAAAGAAATAAACTACACAAAGCACAGATATTACTTGTAAAACCAAATGAAACAAATTTTGTACTGTTCTTACTGCGATGAAATATATTGGGAAGGTTTAACTCACATGTGAGGAACTTTCCCAGCGGTTTCCACAATTTAATTCACCAGACCGCATTTAAAGCTTTAATACTCTATTGAACGATTATTGAACGATTATAACGATTGAACGATTATTGAACGATATAAAGGCAACACTGAAGAGTGGAATCTTTGTTATGATATTTATGCATATTTCGTTCATAAGCTTTTAGGAAAATATAATTGCATATAAATGCTTGCGTCAAGTAATTCTCTTCCGTAAACATTTATATTTAATTACAATGTCCTAAATGCTTATGTCTATAGTTTTCTTCTCTTCTTCTTTCTTATCTCCACACAATCATATTAGGGTATCAAGCTTGTAAAGTTCGAGATCATGTCTGGGTGAAATAGAATGCGTCTGCCTTTGTCATTAAGACTGGGAGCACTACTCAGTGGCAGGCCGACTTAGTTCCAGAAGAAATGGCTGCCTCTGACATGAGGAACAGACGCCATGTGCAGCCGCTCCTAACATGGAGTACAAACGCTGCTCATTCTGTATCCCTGGATTAGGAGCCCTTACAGGGTACTATCACCCGGGCCAGCTGAGCCCAGGTTTTTTAGTGAGCTTGTTACTGCTCCCCCTCCTCCTTTTATATCCGGGCTTGGGACCGGCAAAGGCGGAGTTTATAGTTTTCTTGAATACCATTACTATATTCGCAATCTTTAGTGTTGCTTATATCAGCAGAATCGTTCAATACAATATTAGAGCTCTAAAAGCGGTCTGGTGGATTAATTTGGTGAAACTGCTAGAAGGGTTTCTCACTGATAAGCCAAGCTCTCTCAAAATATTTCATTGAAGTAAGGACAGAAATTTGTTTCATTTGGTTTTTAAAAAATATTTATGTTTTTTTGTGTATGTATTTGGTTTTATTTCTCATATATAAATGGCGTGAAAGGTACAACGTTCTCAAGTTTTGTCGATGAGTAAAAATGAAATAAGAGTATATCACAAGATTTTGAATATATATATAAGTAAATTATACCTCAAAACGAATTAAAACCAATACAGTAGAACCTCTCTAAAAAGAACACTTAGCTACAGGGAGAGTCAAAGTGTATCCTTTAGATAACAATTGACAATTTAAAACACTTTATTGAAACCTAGCCAAGTGCGCCTCACTTTAAAATAAAGTTAAATATGCAATTAAACACTATACTGTATATACTATAGGATGTATTAGCGCGCCATCTGTTATGATAAATTTGAACTATTTTAGACGAGTATGGTTCTTTTAAAAATAAATCAATTTTCTACTGCCCTTACTGCGATGAAAAAATAATGAGAGGGCCTGGCTCATCAGTGGTAACCCCTCCTAGCGTTATCGCCAGTTTAATCTACCATACCGCTGTAAAATTGTATTTTTAGGTTTATACTATGCACTATGTAATACTGTGCAAAATTGGTAATTTTGACGATGAAAACAGTCATACATATATATAGATGGGTGTCCTTTAGTGGTAATGTTCTCTCATAAATATTTTACTGTGTTTAGAAATTTATCGGAAATATGATATTCAGCATTATATAGTCAATATAGATAATAAATAGTCATAATATTCGATTGAATGAAAAAGTAATTTGCCAATATTTCAGTTGACTGAACCTTGTACAGAGTTTGGCGTTCAGCTAATCGATATATTGTCGAATATTATTTGTTCAATTCAATATATACTTTTTATTACCTAATGATATAAGTATGATTTGCTTTTTTTAAATAGTCAATAAATAGTATTCGCGCACGCCTATTAAAACTGTAAATAAATATATTTTTTAATTCTCCATCTATTTTCGAGAAAAGTGCAACGATGTAATGTGATGTTTGTATTGTTAAATTAACCCAAGATACACAAATAAAGAAGATGTTCCATTGTTTATCCTTTCAAATTTCACTTTTTAAAAATTTGACCACAGATTTAATTAAGTTTATTCAGCCATAAGTCTATTTATTCATAAAGCTTTTGTCTTCAGAATTTCTATTCATTTTTTGGTTAGAATGTTGAATCTTTTTCAAATTCCACTTTGAAATTTATTTATTTATAGTTTAGAGAGAGATAAATATTAATTAACCCAAATATTATCATATTTCTGTTTCTTTTCAAATAAAAGTATAAATACACTCATTGACAAAACTTAAGAAGGTTGTAATTTTTAGCTTTTACATTGATATTCAGGCAATCACTCTGAAATATATTTGATACTCATTGACTATTATTGAAAGCACAGAAGATCGCAAGTGTGGAAAAAATTGCCTTAGTCTCCTTAAAATAATAGACGATGGGCGGCATTGAAAACTTTCCTATTCCTAAAGTTTTGTCTCTTTCTCCATGAGTGTATTGTTTGAATATAGAATTTACATACACGTGTCTAACCTTAAAATAACTTAATATATCTAAATAAAAATGTCTCTCATATATTTAAAAGTATATATTCACACTTCCCGTGTGTCTTCAATAAAGGTCACTGTAATATCTTTCAGAGTTATTGTCTGAATCCCGATATACATGCTAAAAGGTATAACTTCCTTAAGTTTTATCCATGAGTGTATCTTTCAGAGTTATTGTCTGAATCCCGATATACATGCTAAAAGGTATAACTTCCTTAAGTTTTGTCCATGAGTGTATCTTTCAGAGTTATTGTCTGAATCCCGATATACATGCTAAAAGGTATAACTTCCTTAAGTTTTGTCCATGAGTGTATCTTTCAGAGTTATTGTCTGAATCTCGATATGCATGCTAAAAGGTATAACTTCCTTAAGTTTTGTCCATGAGTGTATCTTTCAGAGTTATTGTCTGAATCCCGATATACATGCTAAAAGGTATAACTTCCTTAAGTTTTGTCCATGAGTGTATCTTTCAGAGTTATTGTCTGAATCCCGATATACATGCTAAAAGCTACAACTTCTCCAGGTTTTTCCAGGAGTATAAAATGTCATTAATTATATTAATCTACAGAGAATATTATTTTATTATTTATTATATCGAATACACCTCTGTAACGATACGCCATTTTGAACGTTGGCATCAAATTGAACCAATTTTGAAAAGGAACCACGGGCTTGGAAGCACCAACTACGAGGAAGACCTTGTGTGGGTAAAAACGATATTAACGTTTAAATATTATATCTACCATTGTTCAATGTGATGTTTGGCTCATCAGTAGTGAGTACTTTCAATGCTTTGGCTAGTTCAATCTACCATACCACTCTAATATTGTGTATTGAGCAATTCAGTATTGTTCGATCTCATCAACACTGTTCGAATACTATCGACTGAAATATCCGATTAAAAATCACTACTGCATAGCTCAATACATAATAATAAAACTGTCGATTGGTGTTGTTGCTTATTCCTCAAGTCGTTTAAACGATCTCCATTAGGTCCCATTTTCTTAGCTTTTCTATTGATATTGAAACTGATTTATTAATCGTTCATATGATATTATATAGTGTCAAATTTACAGAAAAAAAATACATATATGTATATTTACATCAGACTTAGGCCTTCTCTTAAGGGACGTCTGAAAAATGTTAAATGTTCAAGGCCGCCCTGAGTTCGGAAAGGCCCGTGGTTATAAAGGGGTTTTTGTCCCCAACGTGCTCAATTGCATCGCCGAGGAATTTGTACAGAATTCTCCTGTTCCCATAGGAGAGTTCATCGGGGAGTGTTTCTCTGTCAGAGCAGTATAGAACCGCGGCCACTACTTCATCATCATCAACCTCTTCATAGAGAGGGGCCAGCTTTTCTATTATTGTCCTGGGGTTTCCCAGATGTCTTTTTTGGAGTATTTGATGCAATAAAATAGATGTTCAGGACTAGCTGGTTGGGAATCGAATTTGGGGCATTTCGGGAATCTTTAACAGATTAAACTGGCTAAAGCCGTGAAAGTGTTCACCACTGATGAGCCAAACTTCCCAATATTTCTATCGCAATATGAACAGTAAGCAGTTTGTTTCAAATAATTAAAGATTGAGAGCTCAAATGTCTTAAATTTTATCTTTAAATATTTAAAGAAGATTAAAAATAATAATTTCAAAATCACTTTGAAAAAAAAAAGTCTCAAAAGAAATAATTAAAATAATAAAAACATATTAATTAGGACAACTCTTTTCAAATTGAAAAAGAAAGGTTTGCCTTTTTTATATCCAAAAAAATAAAACCAAATACATTTTGTAAAAGGAGAAAATAAATCCGAAAAAAAAAGCGCCCGAACATTTTTATTTTAAGAAATTCTTCTCTAACAATGACTTTCAACTATCTTTGAGAATGGTTTCTCAAGTTTACCTGAAATGGTTCTTTTTTCTTCCTCTAGGGTCGTAACATTGGCAAATTTGGAAGTCTGTTTGTGTTTCTTAAAAGCTCGCATTGTGGCCATGCTTGTTCTTTGTTAGAATTAGAAAGAACATGCTATATATATACTTTTAACCCTTTTTTATTATTTAAAAACTGTAAAATCAATATTTTTATTGTTATACTATCATTATATTATTATTATCTAGTGTAGGTTATGGTGCAAATTGAAAAATAATGACTGTAAAAGTAGTGTTCATAGTATTAACATGGAATGTAATAGTAACAAGATTCAATAAACAATATAGGAGGAAATAAACATAAGAGACTTTTCTACATCCAATCCCTGGTCCTAATCGTGTAAACCCGGGCGTTGCCCGGGTCATTCGTCTACAAATTCGCAGTAGTTCACTAATTCAAACCAAAATTTCCATACATAGGTAAAAGAATACTGGGAAGACTGACATTTATTAATGCAGTGATTATAATCAATGCTTACAATGAAGGGCTATATTGTCTATATATATAAAAATCACCTTCAAATTTTAACGTAACGTTCCATTCTCAATCCCGTTGGGCTTTAGATCGGCTAAAACATTTTTATCTTTATTAGTGAATATTAACTTTACTGTACTGAATAGTTTAGTATAATGTTAATTCAACATATTACAATTTAGCCACTGCAACGCGTGGCCGGGTTCGCTGTGTAGTATACTATCAGGACGATTTCTGGCGAATTATTTTAGAATAATATTTATAGCAATAAATATAGCGAATTTAAGACGTAGTGATTATATTCTGTGTTTGTGCATATATCCCCCAATCCCTGGTCCTAAAAGAACTATGGAAATTATCTCAACATAAAATAAGAATGAACCTTACGATTAATTCCATAAAAATATATAAATGGAATTCATGGAGCGATTGTTGGAACGATGTAGGGAGCTGGCGTGTGAAGACGAGGAACACCGGACATGGAGCACAGGAATACGACGACCATAAAGGTGAATCAGCAGAACGACCTAGGGCAGATGACAGGAGACCTGACTGACAAGAATGGATCAAGGCCAGGGGACCATTTTATTGAGGAGTCACCAGTAGAGGCCATAGAAATACTGCTGGAGAGATTGAAGCTACTTTATTTCAAAGTCTATATAATATTACTAGCGGACCCGGCCACGCCCTGCTGTGGCTAAATTGTAATATGTTAAATTAACATTATACTAAACTATTCAGTACAGTAAAGTCAATATTCACTTATAAAGATAAAAATGTTTAGCAGATCTAAAGCCCTACGGGATTGAGAATGGAACGTTACGCTAAAATTTGAAAGTGAATTTTATATATATATAGATAATATAGCCCTTCATTATAATCATTGATTATAATCACTGCATTAATAAATGTCAGTGAACTCGTTTATATGTATTGTTTTTTGTTTTCGAGATATTCTAATAGAACGTTCTCACATTTTCTGTAAAATATCTATATATGCACAAACACAGAATATAATCACTACGTCTTAAATTCGCTATATTTATTGCTATAAATATTATTCTAAAATAATTCGCCAGAAATCGTCCTGATAGTATACTACACAGCGAACCCGGCCACGCGTTGCAGTGGCTAAATTGTAATATGTTGAATTAACATTATACTAAACTATTCAGTACAGTAAAGTTAATATTCACTAATAAAGATAAAAATGTTTTAGCCGATCTAAAGCCCAACGGGATTGAGAATGGAACGTTACGTTAAAATTTGAAGGTGATTTTTATATATATAGACAATATAGCCCTTCATTGTAAGCATTGATTATAATCACTGCATTAATAAATGTCAGTCTTCCCAGTATTCTTTTACCTATGTATGGAAATTTTGGTTTGAATTAGTGAACTACTGCGAATTTGTAGACGAATGACCCGGGCAACGCCCGGGTTTACACGATTAAATGTATATTACATATGGAAGATGGACGTAGTTCCCGGAGGGCACCCGCGAGGTCACTCTGTCCCCGCGCAACTGTCCAACCGGGAGCGCCCCGCGCCGTCAAAATCGTCACGCGTTCTAGAGGGCGCTGCTCGGCCGTCAGCCGGGAGATCTCATTTACTCGGTGGGGGGGGGGGGGGGGGCGGGGGGGGGGGCAGGGAGGTCACGTGCTGCGCCGGCAGCCAATCGTCGCGCGCCGCCATCCCCCGTCTGCCGCGAGAGGGGCGCAGATTGCGAGTGAATTTACGTTTTATTGTAAATAGAAATGCAACGAAAGGTTATTTCTAAAGAGTAATTAGCCATAAACCATCCCTGTAGTATACTAAACATCTTCCCAAAGTTTCATCACGATTGGTTGAGCGATGTAGAAGATTATCACTCACGGACGGACTCACGGACGGACCAACGGACCAACCAACAAACATCCATTTTTATATATATATATATAAGGTTAAATACTGCTAAAAAAGACAGCTGGAGAGCTACAGGACATCAAGGGACCATATTTGCGATGGCCACAGCACTGTCCAGGAGTCAAGATAGCAAATGTAAATATATTTGTTTTCTTTTACTGTTATTATTTCGATGTTGTAAAGAAACAAACCATTCGTTACACCTTTCAGAGAAACACTTTTAAAATAATAAAATAATTATTAATTAGGTAATCATTCATAAGACTAGTATGCCTCCTCAATCAAACTTCTCAAAGATGTTTTGTCTTGGTTTCTCTCCACAGTATATTCTACCAATAAAATGTGAGAAACCATCTCCTGTCTGTTCAACTGAACTTTCTGATAGCAGGCGCCATCTATTAGAACATATATTCCAATTTTAGTATATGTACCGCCGAACAAGCGTGTATATTTGGAATAGATATCAATTAAGTGTTGATACGAACTTAAAATGGAATTATGAAAACCCTGAAATATTAAATATATGTCATGGTTTCAAGATACCCATTGATATGAATGAAGAAGTTATTTAAAATATATCTATTAATATCATGAAAACATATTACAGAGCAAGAAAGTGGATTACCTCTCCATAAAATACTTTCCAGAATCACTAGCAACAGAGAGGCAACTTTACGACAAAAAACACCAGTTTATAGCCAAGAGGTGAGCCTGTGCTTTACGTTAAGTAGTTGGAATATATACTCCGTGAGAGAATGTATTATAGGATTCCACACAATGAAACCTCTATATGATATAGTAGAACAATCCATTTGAAGTCAGTCTTGCTAGAGGAAATCTCTCTAAAGGATAAATAGTTTAATCACCAAAATTACCATTTTTACTAATTAGCAAGTCTCTCGGTTAAGAGGACGCTTATCTTTAAAGAACACTTTGTCTCTGTTACTAGGTATTATCATTTAGAAAGGGTCAAAGAAGACTCCCTCCTGGTTTGGAGGAGAACCATATCAAGGTGGTGATACATCCCTAGCTCAGAAATCATTGTATATTCTCATTTTTTAAATGTAATATTGACTAGTTGTAAATAAATTGGTTTAAATTGTCAATTGATTAGAGAGAGGTTCTATTACATAGATTTCGTGACATAATCACACAGCGTTTTTGTCGGCTAATCATAGAGAGAGCGTGTATCATGGTAAGATTCTACAATAGAGAATACCATACTTCTATACGATAGATTTCAAAAGCTATAAATGTTTGTAGTAGTTTGGTAGTAGAGATGGCTCACTCTCTTTCACTTTGATGCTTTTGATATAACCAATGCAAGCACTTTGTGTACCATGGAAGTTATTTCTTCAGCTATTGTTGAAACAAAAACTAAACAATTTCTGTGGTAACCAATGAAAACAGTTTGATTGTCATGGCAATTATTTCTTCAACACAATGGTATGTAGCTGACATTCTACAACCTGTTTTGTTGCCGTTCCTCTCACATCATCCCGGCCTTACTTTTCAAAAAGACAATACCCAGCCACACACGGCACATGTTGCTTTGGATTGTCTTCAATCTTGCCGAACTCTTCTGTGGCCAGCAAGGTCGCCTGATCTCTCGCCCATAGAGCACATCTGGGACGTGATGGGAGGGCGATTGCAACCATCCCGGAATGTTGACTATTTATCCCGACAGTTGGAGACAATTTGACAACAAATCCCGCAGCACACCATCCGGAATCTTTATCAGTCCGTGACACGCCGGGTGGCAGCCTACATCCAGGCCAGTGGGGGTCCAACGACATATTGACTTTCTCAATTTGTGTCGATCAAACTCTAGAATAAAACAATCAATTTTTCTGAAATTATAATCATTTTTCTCCTATACTTGTTCTTCACATACACCAATTTTTGTTCCAATCTGATAACTATTTCTTGGTGCGTCAATTTTTTTTTAATATAGAATAGCTAATAAAAATAGAGTTGAAAGTAGAAAATGAAGATTAAAGTGGATACATCATGAAATAGTATTGTTCAAGTGAACGTCAATGATATTACTTCTTGTTCTTTACTTAATATAGAGATTCCTTATATATAGGGATTCTTTATATATAGGTATTCTATATATATGGGAATCTCCCTAAATATAGGGATTCATTTATTATAGAAATTCCTTATATATAAAGATACCTTGTATATAGATTCTTTATATATATGGCAACATTATATATAGGGATTTTCTTTATACACTGCGTGACATTGAAAATGGAACACCAAGAAATAGTGGCCAGAAAGTGATGAAACTCGGCAGACAGAGAGAGACAGGGACGAACAATAAGTGATCTTTATTTCAAAATGATAGTCATAATACAGAGCGAGAACGGCGTCGGCTTAGTAGCAAGTAGGACCACCGCGGACGGCGATGCACGCAGCAACACGTCTAGGTAGAGAGTCAATCAGAGTACGGATGGCGTCCTGAGGGATGGCTCTCCATTCCCTCTCAACCATTTGCCACAGTTCGTCTTCTGAACGCGGCTGTGGCAAGGCATGCAAACGGCGTCCAACGATGTCCCAGACGTGCTCGATTGGTGAGAGATCAGGAGAGTACGGTGGCCAGGGAAGCATCTGTACATCTTGCAGAGCTTGTTGGCTAATGCGAGCAGTGTGCGGTCGGGCGTTATCCTGCTGATAAAGGGCATTGGGTACCCCCTGAAGGTAGGGGAGTGTCAACGGTCGCAGCACATCAACGTATCGTTGGGCCGTCATAGTGCCCTGAATACGAAGTAAAGGTGACCTGGAATCATACGCGATTGCGCCCCAAACCATGATTCCACGTTGTCGCACGGTGGGGCGTTCCACAATTGCTGCCGGATTGGACCTTTCTCCACGTCGACGCCACACGCGTACACGGCGACTATCACTGGACAAGCAGAAACGCGACTCATCTGAGAACACGACCCTGTGCCATTCCGTCATCCACGTCGATCTAGCCCGGCACCATTCCAAACGTTGGCGCCTATTCGGTGGGGTCAATGGCAGTCTTCTTAGCGGACGGCATGAGTGCAAGCCATTAGCAACCAATCGACGGGAAATGGTTCTGGTCGAGATGGAATGATCTAGGGTGTCTTGCGCATGTTGCAGGATGGCGGTACAAGTGGCTTGTGGGGCCGCCACTGCTTGTCGAAGGATACGCCGATCCACACGTGCTGACGTCACTCTGGTTGCACCGACATTCCTATAAATTGCCACATTTCCTTGTTCCAACCATCTTCTCCACAGTCGGTGCACCGTGGACGCACCAAGGTGTGTATCAGCTGCGATTTGACGTATGGACAAACCTGCCCTTTTCAGTCCGATCACCATGCCCCTCGTAAAAGCGTCTGTCTGCTTGAACTGCCTCCGTTTACGATGACCTGGCATTCTCTGTTATTACACGTGTCTTTTGACACAAGAACAAAATTTCTACAACGATTTTCCTTGAAGAAATAACGACACGAATACTGTCCTTTCTGCAAGTTCCTTCCCTTATATCTTACTCCATGTGCGCACGAGAGCTGCGCATTTTACATCATTTGCATAACTCGGTTAGGCGCGTCTACCCTGAAATTTGCATAATTTTCTGGCCACTATTTCTTGGTGTTCCATTTTCAATGTCACGCAGTGTATAAACGGATTCGTTAAATATAGGAATTCCTTATATATAGGGATTCCTTAAATATAGGGATTCTTTAGGGATTTAATATATATAGTGTTTCCTTATATATAAGGATTCCTTAAATATAGGGATTCTTTAGGGATTTATTATATACTAGACGAATGACCCGGGAAACGCCCGGGTTTACCCGATTAAATGTTTTATTCAAACACTATTCGTTACAATTATAAATTGGCGCCGTGGATGTCACTCTTGTGAAACGTCCCGCTCCAAACTTTACAGTCAGATTAGTTACGATATAAATCTTCAAATCGAGCGAGCGTCTATAAATATTTCGATTTAGATCAAGTATTCTAATTATTAAGCGAACTATTATTAATAAAATTTTGAGAAGATTTCGATTTTAAACGTTTTTATAACCTTGATAGAGGGCGCTGTTCGTGAGCTAAGTAGAATAATTTGAATATATAGTTTTAATATTTAACTTATATATAATTTAAAATAGCCTATCGTTTTCCTCGTATTTTTTTACCTATGTATGGAAATTTTGGTTTGAATTAGTGAACTACTGCGAATTTGTATACCGGACATACAAACCAACAAACAAACAAACAAACATACAAACATTCATTTTTATATATATAGAAGATATAATATAAATGAGTTTTAAAAATTGTTTAAAAAAATGCATCGGCCGGGAATCGAACCCGGGCCGCCCGCGTGGCAGGCGAGCATTCTACCACTGAGCCACCGATGCGTATACAAAATGGCCATATTTGGGTATTCATTCCATTCCGGATTACTCCGCGTAAAAAAAAGGTTCTTCAAATAAAAAAAAGAAATAGCCAAAAATAATAAGCAAAATGTAGCCAAATATTTTCCTCAGGTTTATAAAAAGCGACATGCAAAATTTGGAACCAATTGGTTCAGTAGCTTTTGAGTTTATCGCGAAACAGACAGACAGACAGGAATTGACTTTTATATATATAGAGATAGTGTTTCCTTATATATAAGGGATTTTATATTTAGGGATTCTTTAGGGATTTCTTGATATAGGGATTCCTTATATATATAAGGGATTTTATATTTAGGGATTTTTTAGGGATTTCTTGTATATAGGGATTCCTTATATATAATATTTCCTTATATATAGGGAAAAATACAATTGTGTGTGTAAATATACTTTTAAAATTTCCTAAGAAATTTCCATAGATATCTAATATTGCATATTTTTTCTCTCACAAAAATGTTTTCAAAGGAGGAAAAAATCCCAATTTAAAAAGAATTTGTAAAAAAAGAAAATCGATACTTCCGAGAAAGATTTTGTTTGACTTTATATAACTAATTAATCTTAACCTCTTTAAAATCAAACAAAATTTCAAAATCATCGTTTTTTTATTATGTTTGCTAGAGGGAGGTTTTATGGATATTTTGTTGAACTTTTTTTTACTCAAATTCAATGAACAAGTCTTTTTCGTGGTACTACAAAACATTCAAGTTTATTTTTTCCACTAAATGAATAGCATTTTTTCTACTTTGTTTTAGATGATACCTTGAATAGGTAAATGTATCTTTCTGTATTAATAAAAGATCAGTTTTTATATTATATTAGAGCTGTATAGATTAAATTTCTTCTCA
This sequence comes from Cordylochernes scorpioides, assembly GCA_030710605.1. Lineage (NCBI taxonomy): Eukaryota > Metazoa > Arthropoda > Arachnida > Pseudoscorpiones > Chernetidae > Cordylochernes > Cordylochernes scorpioides. The sequence continues at coordinate 205,653,108 of CP092863.1, read as the reverse complement.
AATATTTTTCGATTAAAAACTAATTTATATTAAAAAGAATTTATGTAGGTTTTAGAGGTAATACAATCTAAATATTATTTTAAAATATAAAAGTGAGCCTATTAAATAATTTAATGTACTTTTTATACTTGTTTTTAGAATGAATAGAAGCTTGATTGAGAGCGAAAAGAAAAAAACAACTTTTGACAAATTCAAAGTGAAATTGTACTGAGATTAGGTTGAAAAATTAGGAAAAAGTTACATCCTGATCATGCAACTAAAAGTTGTTGATGGTTTGTGCCAACTATCGGAATAAATATGAATTAATCTTTATTTTTAATTTAAACAGCCTGAAACGCGTACGTATAGTTAGATTTCTTATATTTCTGAATAATTTGAAATATCAACTATTATATATTTTATTCCGATAGATGGTGCAATAAATGATCTTTCCCTGTAAGTCTAATGTTTACACCTTAATATTAATACAAGGGAATGTTTTTTATTGAATTTATCACCTTTTTCCTTCCGTCAGCCATAATATTTACTATTATAAACAACTAATGATATAATTACTATCAATTCTATTAAAAATACTCGATTCAATATAAAGATACTTCGATCAGTAAATCTTTTTTTTTTACCTCGACGTTTCGACAAAAAGCTTTTGTCCTCGTCAGAAGCAAACAAAAATTAAAACATTTGGCAAGGCGTTAAAAATTATTCTAAGGCTCCAAGGGCGTTCTCACGCGATATTCCAATTTTGTATAACATCTAAATGTTTAGATATATTGCTTCAGATGTTGTACATCATGCGCATTTTGCTATCCATAAATAAAAACTATGTAAATCAATACAATCAAAATTTATAATACAATATAATCCGGCTTATGATTATAGAACGACATTTGAAAATTATCCCGTATGTGTTTTTTTTTTTATCGAAAACTCGAAATTTATTTTAAGGAGGAATAACGATTATTTCTAACCTTAGGGATGAAGTATGAAAGAATGAATTGTAAAGAGTAATGATAAACACGGAAAAATATTCCCATCCTTGGACACTTTATTTTTCCGTTTATCATTACTCTTCACAGTTCATTCTTTCATACTTCATCCCTAAGGTTAGAGATAATCGTTATTTCTACTTAAAATAAATTTCGATTTTCGTTCTAAAGAAACACATGCGGGATAATTTTCAAATGTCGTTCTACAATCAAAATTATATACATATAAATTAACCATGTTACAATATATATACACACACACTCTCTGTGTGTGTTGTTTTGTTTATGCTGTGTTCCTCTATATATTTTATAATAACTATTACACTCAATTTAATATCATTATAGTTTTTAACAATTTCTACATCTTGCTCAACACTACACACTCTTCCTATTTATCACTAATGTTATAATTATTACACTATCAATACATCTCTACTCTTTCTCTCTATTGTTATTCATATTGTTACATATTAATTACTAATACTATTATTGATATATTACTACTACTATTTTTTCTTTAAAAAAAGCCATTTAGAAATATTTTAGTGATGAATTTTCTATTTATTAGGTTTTGTAATTGAGATATAAAAATTAGAAAGGTGTGTGTGATCAAAACCAACACTTCATTGCATCCTTTGGGGCTCTGTTAATAATATTTCGTTTTAAAATTAAAACAACTAATAATGAAATGGTTTAAAATTGCAATGTTAAAGGCTTGGTTCATTAATGGTAAATACTTCTATGATAGTTTAATCCACCATATCATTCGATTATTGTATTTGGCGCTTTATTGCTTGTAATACTACAACAAAAGTTTTTTTTAAGACCTTTTAGTCTTCTACAGATTCACCAAGCAGAAATATAGGATACATGCAGGAAAAACAGTGATAGAACTTAATGGTAACATGATATTTATATACAGTGTAAATTATATAAAGACAATCAAGCTAATAGAATCATCTAGGCAAATTGGAGGCAAAGAAAGTTACTATACATGGATTTACCACGGCTTATTGCTTGTAGTACTGGCAATTGTAAAACTCTGATGGCTATTGTTACGTAAAGAGCATATCCTGTTCATGCAGTTGAATGTTTCTGATCGGCATGTGCCCTCTATCTAAATAAATATCAACTGAACGTTTATTCTTTTTAATTTCTAGAATACATTGGTCAAATATACCTTCTTGATAAATCAAGACAAACCAACCACTTACGCGTTTAGGGCTGTTGAGCTTCTTCATCTACTAGTGTATTAGTCTTATTGTTTTGTATATACTTTGTTTTTATTGAAGAATATACATTGTAAGATTGATCAAACTTTTATTAAAGCGGTATTAAAAATGTCTTTAGAAATAATAGCGTTAAAAGATAGCAATTTCCAACATTAAAGAGCGAATGGTGATAATATTTAAATACCGGCTGGGTTCTTTGTTAGAAAGGAATATAAAAATGTTTATGGAATAAATCCGGTGGATAACTAAAAATTCCAAGGCGTCTAGAGATTCTATTCAATTTCTTTAAACATGGGAACAATGAGAGTGAATAAACGTTTAGATAAGGTTTTTACAACTCTTTTGTATGATATGGGGTTATGGAAACTGAAGGGGATGTACGAAGGTTTTGAACTATTCTTATAATAAACAGTGGTGTGTTTAATCTATTTTCTGTTTTTACGATAAGAATATCCAGATAAGGCTATATTCCATCTTTTTCTAAGGTAAATTATATTTTATAAGGTGCTAGTCTTTAAGGGTATCTAAAATAAACTGTTCCTTTTCTAATTCACAGTAGAAATCGATGTATCTTCTCAAATTTACAAATAAAACATAAGTGTTTTTATACTGTTTATCTCTTCATCATTTTTCATTAGAACTTTTTCGCTTCTGCTAGAGATAGAGGACTGTCCTTGGGTGACTAACTTGATATGTTTGTATGTTGGCTTTGTTATGTGAAATTGCTGATAGAAAGGTAGGTTTTTGAAAAGGATCGTAATTTGATATATATCTATCGGATCTCTATATGGGATTGTTCTAAAATTTCACGTAAGCCTTTAAAGATGGGGTAATGTGGTAAGCAAAGAGAGAAATATTTTGAGACTACATCAAAAGAAAAAATCCTACTGTTTGGTATGGGGCTGGATTTTCTAATATCTTTAGTGAAATATGATAGTTTGTACATTGACAAGGTCTTATGAGAATTATTTATCGGAGAAAGGTACGAAGACAAGTACATCAGGATACTGTAATTGCTGGTTGGAGATGATAGGCAATAGTATATCTAAAGGATATGTTTTCTTTGTGTATTTTTGGCAAGCTATATATGTATATAATAACATTGCTGTTGACTGTGAATAACTAGAAGTGTTCTGTAGTAATGTTATATTTCTTCCTAAGTAATGATAGAGTTTTTCTAAAAATGGCTAAGGATTATCAAATATAGAAATAGACTCTGAAATATCTGCGTCATTCAATACTATACTATCACTTTCTTATCATAATCTACTTTATCCAAAATACCTGTAATTCCACTTTTATCTACTTTGCAAATCATTAAATATCTGTCTCCGTTTAAGTTAATAAGAGTTTGTACTTCAGCCTTTTTAGGTTTCTATGTCTAATGCTTTGTTCTTAGCGATTTTATTAGGTTTAAGTGAAAATTTAAAAAGATTACAAACTATTATTCTTAATTGAAATTAAAATCACTACGCTTAATAAACATATATTCTAAACCTATTTGACAATTCTGAATTCTACAAATTTCTTTGCTATTCTTTCTAAATTGTTTTATATTCTTAAAAATAATTAAAAAGCGCTTTAAAAATTCAATACTAATTAAATAATTTATACTTTGAGGATTTTTATTATAAATATATTTTTCTGTTAATGTTTTTTTTATATATCTCTTCTACTTTATTTTAACTTCAAATGATTAAAAATAAATATATTTCAGTGTTATTATCAAAATAACTTTTGACCATTGACCATTTGTGTAAGGCCATAGTTGGTACATTTTAAAATATATTTTTATTATTATGAAATTTATTATAAAAATAATAAATAAAGGCATTGTTTTGATTTTTAATAATTGAATAATTAAGTACAAAATTTCTAAAACCACTTTGATTACTTCATACCAGTTTTTTTTAACTTCATGATGCTGTTTTATTACGCATTTATTGTATAAAATATCATACTTATACAAATATATATGAATAATTTTAGCACAAAAATACAAGCCTTATTCTTGCGACTAATTTATAAAAATGGATCACATATTATTCAAATATAAATATATTTTAAATAAAATATTATTTTCTCATAGAATAAATATTTAAAAACCTAGTTACAACGGTTTTTTTTTTCTATACCCCATTATTTAAATAATAATGTTGCCAAATTATATATTATTTTTATTTTTTAAACCTTCATTCTGAGAATTCAAAGACAAATTAATATCTCTTTATTTATTTATTTGAAAAAAAAAAGAATTTATTTGTACGTTTAATAAATTCTTACTAAAAATTGTATTCCCTCCAATTAAAAACTTTATAAACATTTCTAAATATCTCATCGTTTATTAATAACCTTTGAATATATTAAGATCTAATTTTTTGTCAATATAGAGTAATGAATATATTTTAAATATAATAATTGTTATTATATTTATTCATGAGAACATTTGAATATATTTTTTATTCATAATTCTATAATAATATTTAATTAATTGTTTTGTATCTTTTGAGTATTTGCTCTTGAACAAAATAATGTCTATATATATTAATATTTTGAAATTAATTTCAAAAGAAAAATGAAATCTAATCGAAAATAAGCTAATTAATATATTATCTATTCATGACACTATATGTAATATTTTATTTTTGCATTTATTTTTTTCTTTGATTTTATTCTTGGACTAATTCAGTTAAATCCAAGTATGTGGCTAATTGTTATAATAAAGGGTTTTATGTTAAATACTTAATTAAATACGTCGCAAACGTTTTTTTTTTTTTTGACGTGACAACGTCTTAAATTAGGTTGCGGCTGGGAGTCACTTATGAAAAAGTGTAACGCCCGGTAACGTTACGATGAGTCACCGAACGAGAGTGCTGCGCGCGCAGCGCTAGAGAATTAGGCGCATTGAATCGGCGCATGCTTGTCTCTGTCTTTGTCTTTCTCGAACGTTCTTGGCGTTGGAAAAACAAGAAAGCGTCATAATACAAGTTCACACGTGTGGTTAAAGTATCGTCAGCTGTGTCTGTAGTGAAAATCTGGAGTGCTTAGATTCGTCATTTACAACAACTACAACAATAAAGGTAAATAATTGTACACTGATATTTCATTATCGTAAACTATGATTGATTGATTAATTGTTAGATTGACACAAAAGTTGAGAAACTGAGTTTATAGGTTATGTCATACTATTGATAAATGTTGATAGTGTTAAGTAAATTATTAGTTTAAAATTAATTAATTAATTAATTATTATTTTACAAATTTTAAATATCAATTAAGGAGGATCAGAAGATGAGTTTCTTTTATTGTATGATGCTACAAGCTTTCGGGCAAAAGCCCTTCGACAGGCAAAAATATAATTATACAAAGAAAGATAACGATTTATATATGTTAATCTTAACTTAAAACCGATTTTTGAATAAAGTAAATATTAAATCTGCTGTCTGAGACCACGAGACGGCGCATGGTTTGGGCTATTGAAATAAACATGTGGGGGGTTTAAATGTAGTTTGTGTAGGCTGCGGGGATGTCTATTTTTCTATTTATGCTGTGTAGCTTGGATGAAACTATGGATTCTAGAACCAATCTCTGGTGTAGGTTGGAGATATTTTTGTAGTGAATGGTTGGGTTAGCAGTGTCAATATGACACTGCTAACCCAACCATTCACTACAAAAATATCTCCAACCTACACCAGAGATTGGTTCTAGAATCCATAGTTTCATCCAAGCTACACAGCATAAATAGAAAAATAGACATCCCCGCAGCCTACACAAACTACATTTAAACCCCCCACATGTTTATTTCAATAGCCCAAACCATGCGCCGTCTCGTGGTCTCAGACAGCAGATTTAATATTTACTTTATTCAAAAATCGGTTTTAAGTTAAGATTAACATATATAAATCGTTATCTTTCTTTGTATAATTATATTTTTGCCTGTCGAAGGGCTTTTGCCCGAAAGCTTGTAGCATCATACAATAAAAGAAACTCATCTTCTGATCCTCCTTAATTGATATACCTTACTAGAAGAGTCTTTACCTTTAAATTTTAAATAGTTTCAAATTTATTTAGCAAAAATTTGAACCTTCGATCTGAATAAATGTTTTGATTTTCGAATTGATTATTTAAAATTACAAATATTAAGAAAAAGTGGCAGATATAAGTCAAAGTTTAAGTGCCCATGCCGCGGACATTGAAACAGATACAGTGATACCACGATCAGACTATTTAGTATTGACTGAAACGTGGATGCGCGACACTTGTGAACCAACTCCAATCAAGGGTTATGAGTGCGTATCCAGGGAAAATAATCGACCTAACTCAGATACCAACGCGGCTGGTGGAGTGGCGATCTATCGTAAATTATCATCGACATCTACGGCGGAAGTGTTCCAAGTTGCGATTACAGACGTAACTCGTGTCATTAAAACCAAGGGTGACATGTGCATGACTGAAGTTACTTGCTTCGCCGCTAATACTAGCTTCAAGTTTATACTCGGTGCTGTATATATTCATCCAGGAGCTAGTATGCAGGATATTGGAATGTTACTATGGCAAGGACTCGGTCCGTACATTCACAACAGCCAGTACGTGCCACCGTTCGTGCAAATTGATTCTAGTATACCGATTCTTCTGTGTGGTGATTTTAACAAAAACGTAAAGCCTGACAACTCGTTTCTTAATTTCATGAAAAATACGTATAATCTTGATTGCGTATCAAACGTTTCTAAGTCAACTACGTTAAAAGGAACAACTATCGACTTGACTTTCGCAAGACACATTACAGCAGAAACACTTCCTTTCATTTCATATTTCTCCTATCATCGTCCTATCCTCAACAAAATCACTCAAATAGGAATTAGTTAAGTTTAAGTTTACATGTACAATGTTTTAGTAAACAAAATATATTTCTATAGTTAAAATTTGTGCAATTCTTATTTTCATTCAATTCCTTGTTCCTATTGTGCAATTTAATTATATTCATATCAATAAATATTCTACCGTTGTCACGTAAAATCTTCGCCCGTAAAACCGACTTTACAGGCAACCAAAATATTTTTTTCAATTTATTATAATCAGCAAGCTTTTGAGGTTAAAAACTCTTCCACGGACATTTTATCCAAAGATATACATTTAAAATATATATATTTTTATTTTATTTCAATTTAAAGCGCTATTTTCCCCCTAGGGACACTTGCGCTGTCATACATGTATACCTTTACATTTGTCTATACATATATATACAATAATTTTAGGCCGTGAATAGAATAGTCATATGATGTTAACAATGAGAAAGAGAGGGGGTAAAAAAAGAGAAAAATACCTGTGTACAAAGGAAGAAGTGTCTGTCAATATATACAATAAACATAATATAAATTATCAGTTTCTTAAAATATATTTGTTGCTATATAATTTAAAATATATCTACAAAAGGTATTAATATTAATATAAATATATTCGTACATAGCTCTTACGTACGACTAGACTCGAGTCCAATATGTAAATATGTATGTATATATTTGAATGAAATGCCCGTAGAAGAGTTCTTAAGCTTGAAAAGATTGCTAAATATAATCAATTTGGAAAATAAACATTTTGCGAAGTAGTTAATTAAATATTTAAAATATTTTTCTACAATTTCGAACGCGATGGAATATAAAAGGTTTATGTATATTTTATTATAGTAAGCTACACATATATACACTCATGGACAAAACTTAAGGAAGTTGTATCTTTTAGCATGTATATCGGAATTCAGACAATATCTCTGAAAGATATTTGATACATAGTGACCTTTATTGAAGACACACAATATAACCATGTGTGAACAAAATTGCCTCTGTCTACTTAAAAGAACAGACAACCGGCAATACCAAAGAGACTATCCATTATTATATGTTTTGTCCATGAGTGTAAGCATTACATACACCTAAATAACCGGAATCGTGACTTTTCATATTGAATAGCAGGTTGCGCAGTCATTAATTTGTGGCAGGACCTTTTCTAAATCAGTAATCACATAGCTTCATCCGACAAATGTGATTTTTATGGCAGGTCTGATTATAGGTATCTTTAAAATTACAAATATATTCTCACAATGAGTATTTTTTTATTTAAAAAACACTAGCTTTCAAGCGTTAATCGCTCTTCAAAAGGCTTACTATAACTTATTGTGAGAATATAATTGTAATTTTAATACTTTTCACAATTTTATCATGAATAGGTATTTTTGTTACATATTCGTGACACTGAAAAATATTGGCTGGCTTCTCACGACAAACGAATTCTGTAAAATTTTATTTTTTAATCATCAATATAGAATGCAGAGTAAACAGTTGTCATTATGCGCGCAAACGGATTACAAATATGCTCTCAGTAAATAAGTGAATGCATTTTTAAAATTAGCTTTAATCTGAAAGGTGCAGGCAACATAGTTTCGAACTTAGAAAATGCGACAAAACGGATCGATTAGTGTACTTTAGGTCATAAAATGATTATGATAGCACAATAATATTATTTTCACATATGTTTATATAATGGACCTTTATTAACTGTACCATATAGCCAGTGAAGCCGGCCAAACCGGCTATCAATAAAATCATATTCATCAGAACAATTTAGAATTTTAGAAATTAATTATTTTTTTTAGCATTGTTTTAATTGAATAATTCTCTAATATCTAGCATATTTTCATTCAAAAATATTCCTTAAACTTTTTTTAAATCTGTAAATTGCTGTTTTCGAATACACACAATACTTTACACAATTTGATTTCATTTAACTAAATTTGCATGCCAACTCTTTGTATATATATATCAATTTTTTTATCTTTTCATCTAACTAACTCTTGCATACTAATTCTGTACATATTTAAATATCTTTCTTTCTTTTCTTACAAAATTTTTGTTTATGTTTAAAGTGCCAGTGTCCCTAGGGGGGCATAGCGCTCTAAGTCGAAATAAAGAAATCAGAACAATATAAGTCGGTTGAATATTCACAATGCTGTTACATATTCTGTTACACATTCAATATGCTGTTCTCGCCGAAAGAAACTATGATATGTGCTCCTTCTAAGTATAGTTCTATAATCTATGAAAGTTTCACTCAGAATTGTCACATAGTATAAGAGTGTATAAGAAACAAAAACACACAAACAGATCCATATTTCTATTTTATTTATATTGATCGGTTTTACGAAAAATTCTGACGTGATGGAAAAATGGACGTCATTTTCAAATCACACAACAAACCAAATAACATATAATTCAGTTAAAATTTCTCTAGACATTTTTTCATCGCAAGCTTGTGTAATTGAAATACTCTATAGATAGTCCGTTTTAAAAATAGATTACAACCGAAATAAACATATTTTCTTCGGAATAAATGGAATTTCGTGATTTGCTTTAAACATTATTCTTTCCCCAATAACACATCACAATTCCCCTCTCACTCCTTCGAATTTGAATATAAAGCTGCTTGTGAGATTCTTCAAAATAAATTGATTTAAAAAAAAATGTAGAGCTCTTTTGATATATTTCGAATTTTTGTTTAGTGTTCGATTGAATGCTATCCTTTTGAAACTCATGGACAAAACTTAGAAAAGTTGTAACTTTTAGCATGTATATCTGGATTCAGACAATAAATATGAAAGATATATGATATACAGTGACCTTTATTGAAGACACACGACATAACCAAGTATAAACAAAATTGCTTCTGTCTTCTTAAAAAATATAGAGGCCAGGCGAGACCAAAAACTTCCATTTCCCTGAGTTTTGTCCATAAGTGTAATTTGGAATTCACCAAATCTAGGATGAGTTTTAGGCAGTCGTCCCACATGTGATGGAACCTTTGAAAAATGATTAAACCTAAAATTGGTTCGATGACATAAACATTCGAACAATTCTCGCGCCACTAAAATTAGCGATCAGATAATAAAAACTTCAAGCATCAGATTTATAAGAAACAAAGATATATAAAAGCTTAATATTAATATAAATCATGAAAATACAACTCTCTGATATATATATTAATTTCAAAGATTTATAGATGTAATTTTATTAACCATTATAAAATAAATAAAGAAATATTGTAGCGAAGTATTTATTATTTTACAAACATTTATTATTTTATACTTATATTAACAGAGTATCATTTTTTATGTTTATATTTTGCTACTCTGTAAACTTCCCTCATTCCTTATCTTTTGTGTATCATTCATAGTTTGCTCTTGCCTTAAATAAATTGCTGTGTCATACTGAAGTTTGTCTTTCCTAATTTTCTGCATTATTCTGCTTTTTGTTTCAAATTGGTAAATTTTATGACTCTGATATATGTAAAAAAGACATTGAATATTTGAAGTATCACTACTCTTACCTGGATATACTTCTTTCTTCAGTCAGTTTAATCCTGAAAAAAACAAACATTTTGATAATTATTGTAAATGACGATAAAGAGTTTATAGGATAAGAAAAAGCATTAGAATTATGAGAATATAAATGTATCTTGTAATGGTTATTTTGTCTCAAAGACTTTTGTCTGTAGAATGGGATTCGTCTCGGAGATTTTGTCAATTTTTACTGGTGGTGTCTTGTCCAATTCCTGATTTTGTTTCTCCATGGAGGGGGATGAGATGCCATTGACCCCGTTAGTCAGCCACATTTCAGAGTTCCCTGTTCACGGTTACCGTAGCGGCTCGGGGCTCACGACACCGTACTTCGCCCTACAGGGCAGGGCAGTCCATTACTTGTGCTGCCTCTCCCGCACGCCTCGTAGAAGAGGGGTTGGATTTCTAGGCAGGCCAATTCTTACTGAAAAAAACCTAATGGGGAAAAGCAGTCTTTTGATTCACTAAGGTTTCAAATTTCAATCAACAATCTCTCTGATATTATTAAATAAATATTATTACTTTTTAATTTCTTATTTCTAACGTTTCAGCAACCCTCTATCACCTTTATCAAGGAGTTAATTTACAAAATAAAACAATACGTATCTTTTTTAAAAATTGGAATAACGAGGTTTAGAGCAATGACCCTATTCTACTGGCTTAACAATGATAAATTAACGAGACTCAACGTTGTTAAGCCAGTAAAAGATGGTTGTTCTTCTAAAGCTCTCTTTTCCAATATAACTCTATCCACAGTGGTTTATTCTAAATATTCCAAATATTTGTAATGAAAAACTTAGAAGAAAGTCTGTTTAAAGATTACGAATATTAATAAATTGGTGGAGAATCCTTTTGTATGTATGCGGAATACTTGATCAAGTATTTTTTAATATATTCTCTGCAATTTTCAAACACGATAGAAATTATCATATATGTTTATATAAAAAAGGGTTTAACTGGAAGAGGATATGTGGAATTTTTTCTCAAAATATTTTCGAAGGATTACTCCCTCTTTATAAATATAAACTTATGGTACAAGTCATCAGTAACTTTCAGTTATTCGATAAGAAGATGCTCTTTTTTTCTTTCTTAATTTATTGCACCTCCTCCTTGTACAATGCCATATTTGTACTAATTTTCCACATTAATTAAGTTTATTGTGCAATAAATTGATAAAGAGGAAGCAATCCCTCGAAATATTTTAATAAAAAATTGTTATTTTTTCTCACAGATTTAGGAACGCCCTTTTTATATAAACAAATCCAATATATACCCTTTTTGACTCAAATTATAAGATATAGGTTGATCAAATTATTGAATTATAAATAGCAGATATCAATATAAGCATTAATTGCGTATTTAACCGCTAATTGTGAAATAATTAAAGAAGTCATTAAGGTCTTGAATTAGCTAAGGAATACTCTATCGCTGTCAATAATTAACTTGATTAATTGAAACTAATTTATAGCTTTAATGGCAGATAAGGTTTATTGGGCTAAATTAAACCATTGTTAGAGAGTCGATTTGAAATTACCAAGGTCGTTTTAATAGCAGTTTTAATCAGAAACTTATAGAGAAGCTGAGAAAGATCGATTTTCTTATAATTAAATACATTATTCATTTCCTTGAAGAAAGAAACGGCTGCGGGGAAAATAATATTATTCTGTGAATTAATCAGTAATATACTAGATATATCTCTTTAAAAAAGGTAAAAATAATTTTTTTTCGATAATTTACTATTTTTTAAATATACACTCATGGACAAAATATAAGGAAATGAAAAGTCTGATGTCGCCGGTCATCTGTTTTTTTTTTTCTTCTTCCTTTTTTTAAAGAGATAGAGACAAATTTTTCACACTTTGTTATCTCGTGTATCTTCAATAAAGGTCACTGAGTATCAAATATCTTACAGAGTTATTGTCTGAATCGTGATATACATGCTAAAAGGTAAAACCTCTTTAAGTTTTGTGTATGAGTGTAATTTTGAAATGTTTGAAGAATATATTAATAAAGACTTATATAGGTGAATTATGGATCTCAAAATAAGTGGGGATATTTTTTTCAAAATATCACTCAATATACATTGGATAATTCAGCATAATTTATTAATTATGATATCACTTATATAAAAACTCCGCCTTTGCTAGTCCCAAGCCCGGATGAAAAAGGAGGAGGGGGAGCAATAACAAGCTCGCTAAAAAAACCTGGGTTCAGCTGGCCCGGCTGTTAGTACCCTGTAAGGGCTCCTAATCTAGGGATACAGGATGAGCAGCGTTTATACTCCATGTTAGGAGCGTCTGCACATGGCGTCTGTTCATCGTGTCAGAGGCGGCCATTTCTTTTGGAGCTAAGTCGGCCTGCCACTAAGTAGTGCTCCCAGTCTTAATGATAAAGGCAGACGCATTCTAATTCACCCAGTCATGATGGTTGTCAAACACCATCAAAAGTCTAAAGCTTTACAAGCTTGATACCTTAATATGATTAATTGGAGATAAGAAAGAAGAAGAAGAGAATTAGGGTATTATGGACAAAATTTGGATTGAATCAACTATAGAAATATAGTATTTGTAATATTAACAATTTTGGAATTTTTTAAAAGAGAAATTGAATTAAGAGGCGGCCATTTCTTTTGGAGCTAAGTCGGCCTGCCACTGAGAAGTGCTCTCAGTCTTAATGACAAAGACAGACGTATTCTACTTCACCCAGTGTGGAGATAAGAAAGAAGAAGAAGACTTATACAGATAAGAATAATTATGAATATAATTTATTATGATTAAGGCTATAATCTGATATGATATTTTTACATTGTATAATATGAATTGCTATATAAATAATAAAAAGGTATAAGAGCTAAAATTTATATCTCATTGGTCAAAAAATATTCAAATTAAATTTTTCAAATTTACTCATTTGGTAAAAACTTGATGCAATAGAAAGGAATGTTAAAAGAATGATGTTTATAAAATAATTCTAATATTAACGTTTTAGTATTAATCAACGAAATAACCAGATCAAATATATGTATATAGAAATATAAATATCATAATACTTCAATAATTCATCAGGCATAAATACTTGAATGTTAAGTGCTTAAACTTTTACTATATATTTACGGTAATAAAAATATATATTTATAAACAATCAATATACCATCAAATTAACATTGCTCTCAATTTATTTATGCGTGAAAAATAGTTATTAATAATAATAAATAAGAGAATGAATAAACTTTTTAAAAAAGGGAATTAAATTCAGACGAATATCTATGAATATTGTTTTTATTATATTTTTTTCAAATTTGACCATATTAAACTACTCAAGCAGGCAAACTGCCCTCTCGACCATTAAGCCGATCAATAAATGGGCATTTAAAGTTAACTTTATTTAGAAAATATGGAGGTAGTGAGTTTGAAAATAAATTATTTTCTGCCTTAAGGCTATATAAAATTATTCGAAGCGTACGTTTTTAATAATGGGAAATTTCCATCTTGCCTTCACTGTCGATAATTAGACGGGGCACAGAGTGGGCGGCTTGGAAAACTCTTCATAAAATTGTTTTCGTACACAAAAAGAGGATTTTTTTTCAAGATTAGAAGATTATTTTCTTCATCTTTCATCGAAATTATTTTTAGAGCAAGATTGCCATCTCCACCTGCATTAGATTGAATTTTTAAAAAAGATATCGATTTTGTTTTTTTTGTTCTTTACAGCGTCTAATCGTATGTTTAATAAACCTAGGCTTAAATGTAATATGCTCTAGAAATTTCTGCAGTCCTGGATTTTTCCAGCTGGTCTCGAGGACCACGCCATCACCATCTCCTCAGCGGCGAAGTACGCGATCTACGTATTCTTCGTAGATCGCGAAATGCGTGGTGTCGCTGGAGACCCACTGGCGATTCTCCACCAAACTCTGCAGCGCTGGAAAAGGCGCCATATTCATTGTACATAGTGTTTATAATCCATATTATCTTTTTTTTAAATAGTACAGACTGTGCACTTTGCATGTATTGACAAGATGTCAATAAAATTATTTTAATTGTCAATTGTCTAGAAGTTTCTCACAAGAGACAAAGATATTAAGGTAAACTTCGAACAAAATTAGATTAGGTGCAACGATTTTGTTCATTTGTCACATGTCTGCATAAGTACAAGCAGATGTACTTGTAGAAGGTTGTGTTTGACTTTTGCATTTAAAAGTATACCAGGGCTTAAGGTTAGAAATAATCATTATTTCTCCTCAAAATAAATTTGGATTTTTCGTTGAAAAGAAACACATGCGGTATAATTTTAAAAATGTCGTTTTACAATCATAAGCCGCATTATATTATATTGTATTATAAATTACTTTATGTATTATTTTCGAACGAAAAAATATGACCATGGTAGCCTAGTAGACATGGCATCTGTCCAGTAAGCAGAACACTGTGGGTTCGATTCCCATCCCTGGACACTTTTATTTTTCCGTTCATCATTACTCTTCACAATTCATCCTTTCATACCTCATCTCTAAGGTTAGAAATAATCATTATTTCTCCTCAAAATAAATTTGAATTTTTCGTTGAAAAGAAAAACATGCGGTATAATTTTAAAATGTCGTTTTACAATACCAGGGCTTATTTAGTTACTTGCACTCGTTGTTGGGGTTAAACTTTTGAAATTTTTGGTGGCTATTGGAGCAATTATTTGAAATATATATATATTTTATTATTTTTACAGAGAGAGATTAAGGTACGTTCCATTCTAAAATTATATTCAATAGATCGCCCTTTTAACTCAAAAATAATAATCAAAGAATATCTTTATTAACTTTGAATTCAATCCATAGGTATAGTCTCCTGTGGGCTGTTAGGTTACGTACATGATCTATATGTTGAAGAACTACCATACTCAGATCACTTACCTTTTACAATAAACATGAATACATGTTAGGTAAGAAAACAAATGATGAAACTTTCTTCAATATTAAATAAAATATACATATGGATATTTTAAAGAGAAATTCTATTTGCAGAGATTTTAGGGAGAGCTTATGGAATAACTTGATTGAAAATCTAGGTTTGTGTTGTGTGTGTTGTGTTTTGTGTTGTGTGGTTCTTGGATCGTACCTATGTCACTAACTTCCCCGACCTTCTCTTTTAGAAATGTCTAGACAAATGAGGCTCTTTGCACTACAAATGGAATAGTCAAATTAAACCGCTACAGGACTAATTAAAATAGTACAGTGATGTTCTGAAACTCTCTCTGACTCCTTCCAAACCTAATTGTATATATAAACTACTTTCACAGCGTGAGTTTTTATAAATAAAATAACTTTCTACTGTTCTTTGTGCGATGGAAAAGATACCTTATTCAGTGATAAACATGTCCAGCTGTTTAGCCAGTTTCCCTCCTCCTTCAGTGCCTTCCTCTACTGAGAGTGGGCTACATGGTCTCTCCATACTTCCTTCTCCAGTGTTTTTCTCTACTGAGGGGGGGCCACATGGTCTCTCCATACTTCCTTCTTCAATGGGTTCCTCTACTGAGAGTGGGCTACATGGTCTCTCCATACTTCCTTCTCCAGTGTTTTTCTCTACTGAGGGTGGGCCACATGGTCTCTCCATATCTCCCTCCTTCAATGCCTTCCTCTACTGAGAGTGGTCCACATGGTATCTCCATACTTCCTCCGCCATCCTCTTCATCTCCTCGTAGGTGAGTCGTCCAGTCCATTGTTTTAGATCGTCTGTGTATCCCTGTCGTCTCCTTCCCCTCGATCTCTTCCCCTAGAGCTTTCCCTCCAACGCTGTCAGCAATGTCTTTCCTGCTGATCCGCGCATCACATGTCTAGCAAACGTCAGTTTTCGTTGTTTTTATGAACTTTATCAGCTGGAGTTCTGTACCCATTCAATCGAGGACTTGATTATTTGTTACCATATCTGTCCAAGGAATTTTGAGAGCTTGTTTATTTATATAAAAGGTATGAAATTCCGGGTAGAGAAGTTGAAAAATATTTCAATAAATAGATTATTTACTAATTATATAATTCTAAAGATTTATTATACAATTTATCTAATTCTATATTCTGTCTCTAAATCTACATTGAGATTGAATGTATTGTTGAAGCATATGCGAAACAAAAATACATATATTATGATTCACTAGCGCGCCATCTGTTATTAAAATTCGAAACTATTTTAGACGGGTAAGATTATTTTTGAAATTAAACAATTTATACTGCCCTTACTGCAATTGAAATTTAACGGCGGTATAGTAGACTAAACTGGTGAAACCGCTGGGAGGGTTCACCACTGATGAGTCAGGTCCTCCCACTTATTTTTCCATTGCAGTAAGGGCAGTAGAAATTTGTACTTGAAATATTGATGCAAATAATATTATAATTGAGTTAATGAAATAAAACCCCAACAGTTCCACCATATTCAACGCAGATGATGCCAACCCCCATTGAAACTGTACCCTCTACAACTGGAAACTATTTTTATTTTTTATTTTTTAAATGTATTTCTCTGAATCTCTATTGTATCTGTTGCACGCCTTTGCGGAGCCAGTGGCCTGATGAAGCGCGACTGTGTGAAAGCTTGTCTCCCATTCTCTGAATAGAGAAACTCTGCAAATATTTTAAATTTATTTAACTCAATTGCAGTAGAAATTGTTTAATTTCAAAAAGAATCTTACGCGTCTAAAATAGTTTCGAATTTTCAAATACAGATATATGCACACATTTTCTTTATTAACATATAAGTTTCCAAAGGTACACATCCAGAACTGTGTGGATCTCTCTATCCCATCTTAATTAAATTAAAGTGACAAAAAAAGGCTCAAGATAAGGATGAAAGAGAGGCCTAACACCTTGTGAATAGCCTCTAAATGAAGATGGCTGGAGAGCCTTCTCGTTAGTTTAATTAGGGATAGCCGAGTGTTAATTGGAGTTGGTGGAAGGTAATTATATCAGAGATTTCATTGCGAGGGGATTTGGGCAATGAGGCATTGCAGTGATCATGAGGAGCCACATTGAGGTGGAATCTTCGCACCCAACTCTGACTCCATACAGTAAAACACGTTCTCTTATATTATAATACCTTATTCTGCTCATTTAATATACAAGTATATATATATAATATAAAAATGAATTAGATTTCCTGTGCTTGAATTTAGATCATGTTGAGGATTTTGGTAATGCAGTCGTGGTTAACAATCTTGAAAGAATAATAATATTGAAGATCAGAGATTTATTTATTTGAGCAGAGGAATATACATAATTTGATAACGGTACTGCCTGGTTTAAGGCGAGTAGAACAAAGGAAAACAAAAGATTATTTACATAAGGTACAAAAGTTTTGAGCCGGCCATTGGGATAAAACAACAACGAGTTTTTATATGGGAAGAGTGACCTCTGACGGTCGATTTTGCAAAGTATTTGAATCTATGAAATTATAATTTTTTAAAATAAAATAATATTTTTATACAACATATATATAAGTATACCTGACTTGTACGTACATGTATATGTGAAAAATAAGAAAATATATAAAAAGGTCACGTGTTGATATTAAAAATAAAAATAGTATAACCTGATCGCCCACGTGAGTATTTTAAATAGCAGAGCTCCATCTATATATACCTACTTCTTTATATATCAGCAAGCTTCAAGGACCAGCTTTTTGTTCGTAGAAGTACCGTCTACACCACACTGACGAGGGCCAACAGCTCGAAACGCGTACACTGTTAGATTTTCTCGATTTATCAAGAAAATAGGTTGGGCAAATATTATGGAACAAACCTAAATAAACACTTAGATTATTTTTGTTACATTAGATGACGCTCTTCCATCTAAAATGTTTATTTGAGCGGTCAGGTTATGCCATTTCTATTTTTAATACAATTTTGAACTCGTTAAACCATTTATAAATGTTTTTGAGACAAACAAGACTCACCATAGATATTTTTCATTCTTTGGCATATTTGAGATGTTTGAATACCTTCTGCATTCAAGAAACGAATAACTGCACGTTGTTCAAGCGTTGTGCAATCCTTCAAGGGAGCTTCCATTTTAGTTTATTTATAAGTCTCGCGCCGCGCGTGGGAAAAAGAACAGAACACCTTAAATAGTCTCTCGATGTTATATTTTAATATTCTGTGGTTTAAATTATTTTTGGTTTTTTTTTTTTAATTTTTAAGAAATAAGATAATTCACCTTATTTGTTGATCCCCCTTGTACATATGTATATAAATACGTGTGGAAGAGGTTTTTCAAAAAGAGTCTTGGACTAGAATTTATAGCCTTAAAGGTATAGAATGTACCACGCTGACGAGGGCCAACTGACCGAAACGCGTACGTGATTGACTTTTCTTGATTTATCAAGAAAATGGAATGACCAATATCATGTAGTAAGCCTAAATAAACGTTTAGTTGATTTTTATTCCGCTAGATGGCGCTTCATCGTCTAAAAATGTTCATTTGAGCGGTCAGAATATGGAAATTTATTATAAAATAAACAATCATCATTCGTTCTTGAGTTTCTTTTTTTTTTCTTGACGTTTTGCTGAGTCTCATGTGCAATCTCGGATAACAGTGGGTCATCTTTCAATAAACGAACTCAAGAATGGCGCATGTTTCTATATATTTTTTTACAAACAAACTTCCAATAAAAATTGATTTGCCAAGTCAATGATGACTTTTAAAAAAATGATACATACGCAGGTGTTTAATACAGAAAATGGAAAGATGGAGAAAACATCTCACGAAAAGAAGATCATATTGCCGTATGGATCAACAAGTGGAAGACGGAGCAAAGAAGGACGAGGTGGAACCTACCTGGGGCGGCATCGAAAGCAAGTTCATCTACTATGTCTAGTTATCCTTTTTAAATCTATGGGAATAAATCCATAGTACTAAACTGTATCCAAAACGAATCCACATTGTTTTCTCAGAAACCTTGCAAACAAACATCGACGGCTGAGAAGAGTCGTAACAATATACTCCGGTAGAAGGATTTGTGATACCCGGAAGCTTGAGATAATTTTACAATAGAACAAGAAACTTACCATCGAAAGCCGTTTTTCTTATTATATATCGCAGAGTAAGAAATGATACGTAACCCCAAAGTCTTGGAGAACAAAAGCTTTATTGTTCAAATCTATAAGCTTGAGGGATGAATTTATTTTGCAAATAAATTTATTTCGAGCCCTTCTACAGGAAAATTAAAAATAAAGTAAATTAAATTATATTACACTGAGATTTAGCGAGGCAAATGTACAACAAACTATAGAAAATAAATATCAGAAACAAACACACGTGAGACTACTCGTGCGTCAGATACATTAGAATGTTTGTTTCTGATATTTATTTTCTATAGTTTGTTATACATTTGCCTCGCTTAATCTCAGTGTAATATAATTTAATTTACTTTATTTTTAATTTTCCTGTAGAAGGGCGTTGCCCGAAAGCTCGAAATAAATTTATTTGCAAAAGAAACTCATCCCTCAAGCTTATAGATTTGAACATTCTATTAAGGGATTAGCCTATTAATTAAAAGCATTATTGTAACTCCGAAGAAATAACAAAAATAATTTAATAAAAAAACCTGAGTTACAAAATTTATCTATAATACAATATATTATAATGCATCTTGTGATTGGGATTGTAAAACGACATTTGAAAACCATCCCGCATGTGTTTCTTTTGAACAAAAATCAAAACTTATTTTTAGGGAGAAATACGATTATTTCTTATACCTTAGAGATGAGGTATGAAAGGATGAATTGTTAAGAGTAATAAAAAGAAACACATTTTCGTTGAAAAGAAATACATTCGGGATGGTTTTCAAATGTCGTTTTACAAAATTTATCTATTCTTTTATATTCGGCCAAAATTTATATACTCCTTATTTAAATCTCACAATATTTATTTTTTATTTTTTACTATTGTTCTTTTTCGTGTGTTAAGCGTATTTACGCAAGTTTGGCCTTAAATACCCATTTCTTGGTTTCTCAAGAAGCCTCTGGGACCAAAAATCTTTTTGGTCGCAGTGGTACAGCCTACTCCACGCTGACGAGTGCCAACAGCGCGAAACGCGTTCGTGGATGGTTTTTCTTGATTTATCAATAAATTTGGTTGGCCTAATATATCAGGGAACAGGCTAAATCAATGTTTAGTTGATTTCTGTTCCACCAGATGGCGCTTTGCCTTATGAAAAGAACATGTGCTCCTGGTCAGGATATGCTTTTTTTATTTTTAATATCAACACCTGACCCACTTATATCTTATTTTTTCATCTCACAATATAAAAATTATAATTTTAGTTTTACGAAAAAGCACGGCCTATATTGAAAGGACCATGCAAGAACACTTGTCCATTTTCATTTTTTGGATTGAGGAAACTGTGGTAGGGTTTAACTAGTGTTGTTGGTTCTTTTTTTCTTCACCTCAAATTTGTTGAAACCTATTTCTGACTTTGTTACTGTTAGCTACTTTATAAGTTGTTTTTCATAGATTAATATATTTTTATTTTTGACCAGATGATCGGACTACTTTACATGTATATATTTGGTTTTTGAAATGATGCAAGTTAGAAGTATAGGAGCTCCATTCACCCTATCAAACAAGATACTGAAGGAGGACTTGAACCAACCCGATCTAGAAGATATGTACCAAACTTCCGTTAAGAAATTATACCTTCAAATTCAAAATTCAAATAATCCAACTGTTAGGATTTTTATAAGTTGTTTTTTCATAGATTAATTTATTTATATTTTGACCAGATGACCGGACGACTTTACATGTATATAATTGGTTTTAAATGATGTAAATTAGTTAGTTATGAAAGGAAATTAAAGGTGTTAATTTTCTTGGAGGTGTTAGTGTTTACTCTGCTCGATTGTAGACTAGGAATTCTTAGCTCCTAACAGGTTATGGGCCCAGCACGCTTCCACTGCGCCGTAGAAAGAAATTAAAAGTTAAATCTAAAGAATAAAAAGCTGACGGCTAAAGAAGATAAGGCCAGGGAATATAGGGCTAAAGAAGAAAGGTTTATGTTAGGCTAAAGAAGATAAAGCTAACTAAGATAGAGAAAAGAATTTGATTATTAGAAATTTGAGCGATTTAAAATCTGAACTTTATACAAAGAAGAAGAAAAGATTTAAGAGAGTTATAATTTTTTGTCAGATTTGCATAACTAGAAAAAATCAATGGCTGACGAGTTGAGAATACCTAAACTAGACGGTAATAATTATTATTCCTAATCTATAAGAGCTAAATCAATTTTGATTCAGAAGGACATATGGGATGCAATTGAACCTGGCTTTCCTAGTGAAATTTCAGAAAAACAAAAGCGGAAAGATAACTTGGCATTATCTGTCATATTATTAGCAGTTGAAGATTCATTCCTGGATGACATCGGTGATTGTAAGCGAGCGATCGATGCATGACAGATACTGGAAGACATCCACACAAAATATGGCTTGCTGCACATATTACAGCTACTGAGAGATTTTTTCAACATTATAAAAAGAAATGACGAAGATATGAAAGAATATTTCGCGAGAATAATGGAATGCCATAGAAAATTAGCAAAGTGTCACCATGGATTTGGGGATGGCGAATTGGCGTTGATTATGCTATTGGGATTACCAAAAAGTTACGAACCACTAATTCTCAGTTTAGAACAGCAGGAAGAGAGGCTATCAACTAGTGTGGTTAAATCCAAATTACTTTTAGAAGAAAAACGACATAACCAGCGTAAAATTCCTCAAGAAGATCCTAATAGCGCTTTTGCGGTAAGAATAAAAGAGGATACATGCAAATCACTATGTCAAGAGCGAAATAAATTTGAATATGATCAACCAAGGAATTATCGGAATACGTGGACGGAAGGGAAAAGGGAAAACTATAATTACTCCAGGCAGATAAGATGTTTCAGTTGTGGCAAATTGGGACACATAGCTAGGAATTGCAGATTTGCCAACTCCTCAAAGAGAACTGACGAAGGTATGCTGAAACAAAGTACATTAGACCTAACTCATAAAGTCCTATTTGCGAATAACTTTAAAAACAATAACTCGCAGAATATCTGGTTTCTAGACAGTGGAGCTACTGAACACATGACGTCGAACAGACTGAAAATGACGAATACAAAAAGTATTTCAAATTCAGTTGAAATGGCAAACAATGAGAAAATAAAGGTATCAGAGATGGGTGATGTAACCATCAAACTCGGTCACGAATATGGAGGTGAAACCTTGTTCTTGGAAAACGTTTTATACGTTCCTGAATTAGACGGAAATATTTTGTCTGTTGGAAGGATTGAGGAAAGAGGAAACAAGGTTTCATTCCAGAATGGCAAGGCCTCTGTTTTTGGAAGTGAGGGCGAATTAATTTTGAAATCTAATAGAAGAGGAAGAATCTATACAGTGGAAGAACTGAAGATGGCTAAAGTGAAGTCACCTAGTTCAGATATCTGGCACAGAAGGCTAGGACACATTTACAAAAGGGATCTCCAAAATGTGAGTGACACAGCAGAGTGCGAGGTGTGCCTTGAAGGTAAAATGAGAAGACTCCCATTTCCTTCCAAACCCGTCGAAAGTAAGAGGACTTTATCACCCTTGGAGGTCATCCATTCGGATGTAGTAGGTCCCATTAGCCCAATATCGAAGGGAGGGAACAATTATTTCGCGACATTAATAGATGATTTCACTCATTTCACTACAGTATATTTTATGAGGTCTAAATCAGAGGTACTTGAAAGATTTAAAGAATATAAGAACAGTGTTGAGAATTACCACAGCAGAAAAATCAAAGTACTAAGAAGTGATAATGGTACGGAGTATGTTAACCACGATTTAATAAATTTCTCAATGAGAGTGGCATCAAGCGACAGCTTACAGTTCCAAGAACACCTCAGCAAAATGGAACTGCAGAAAGAATGAATCAAGCATTGCTAAACACAGCAAGATGCATTTTGCTTGAATCAGGGATTCCCAAATCATTCTGGGCAGATGCCGTAAATACAGCTTGTTACTTAAGAAACAAATGTTCTAGCAAGGCAATAGGTAACAAAATACCAGAAGAAATGTGGACCGAACGGCCAGTGAAGATTGAGCATATCCGAGTTTTCGGTTGTCAGACCTGGGCATACAACGACCAGCGTCGATCCAAATTTGATTCAAGAAGCCGGGAATGTGTTTTAATTGGTTATCCGGAAGGAGTCAAAGGATACAAGGTTTGGGATATCAGAAACAACAAGGTCTTCGTGACCAGAAATGTCAGATTTAGAGAAGATGTTTTCCCAACTAAGAAAATCGACAAACAAATTTCACCTGAAACTGATTTTTCCCAGGTTTTACATAATAATTTTGAAGAATACTATGAGAATGTAAATGAGGAAGAGACGAAATTGGTGGAAAGGAATCAGAAAGACGAACTTAAGAAGGAAGACGAGGAAGGTCAAAATGAAGCTGCGATCCCAAGAGGATATTCAGGGACTGATGAAGAAACAATATCGGTAGAGAAAAATCTTAATAACTTAGAACGAAAAGAGGATGAAGAGCAGGCCTATGAAGACGAAGAACTGAGGAGAGAAGACGAAGAGGAAAATCCAGAATGAAACTATAATCCCAAGAAGAACTTCAAGAATTGCGGCTAGGCAGAAGGAGTATTGCAGATCAGCCTTCCACCATGGGATAATTGAACATAAGAGACATCGAGGTGAAATACCATCATCATACGAATCATACATCATACGTTTAATATGCCCAAAGCACAAAATCGGCTGAAATCTATAGAATGTGAAATGGCATCACTTCAGGGGCACAGAGTATGGGATGTTGACTTGCCAAATGGTGTTAAACGAAAACCTAACCAGGATCTTGACCACTCTAGGCTTCCGATGAGCGTATGAAAATAACTTTAAAATGGGGGCATTGTTAGGATTTTTATAAGTTGTTTTTTCATAGATTAATTTATTTATATTTTGACCAGATGACCGGACGACTTTACATGTATATAATTGGTTTTAAATGATGTAAATTAGTTAGTTATGAAAGGAAATTAAAGGTGTTAATTTTCTTGGAGGTGTTAGTGCTTACTCTGCTCGATTGTAGACTAGGAAAGAATTAGTTCCTAACACCAACCATACAAGATATTCTACAAAATAAAGGAGATATCAATCCCCGATTCCGACGACCCGGCCCTGACACTTAGTTAAGAGCTCATCGCCCAACAGCTGCCCTCCTGCAAGGTCCGGGGGGACCACCTCTACTCCACCAACTTGCCATGTTTAAATAGCCAGGACAAGGTGACTCGCGAGCTGTGCTCGAATGTAACATCTGTAAATTGAGAGGAAATAAATAAATAAATGTAAGTTAGTTAGTTATGAAAGGAAATTAAAAGTATTAAATTTTTAGAGGTGTTGGTGTTTACTCTGCTCGATGATACAATAGGAAAGTCTTAGCTCCCAACAGTTTCAAACTCCTTCTAAGTATTTGAAGGCTAGAGACGAGCTATAAAACCATTTTTCAGATTTTGTAGCCTCAAGAAAGGAAGAAAGAAGCGTTAGGAAGTAAATACTAAACTGAATTTGTAAAATATATTCTCCGGAAAGATATACCACGAGAATAAAATTCGAAGTTGAAAAGTTTATTCAATATTAAAAATCGTTCTGACACAAGTTTTGTAAACCGTTTTTTTTTTACTTGTCCTTTTAGTCTAAATTAGACCAGATCTTGGAGGTCGTGCTCATAAAGAAGTTCAAGAACTCTTCTTGGTTCTCTGTACAGGGATCCTTTGTCCTTTCCAATACAATTTAGTATATGTTGGGGAGTGGCCTCTTCGGTTTTGTACCTAGTGCACATGGGGAAGCTTTTGGCTCCCTCTTTATAGACTAGAGGGCTCAGGTGACCAGATTTCCATCTGGCCAACTGTGTCGATTCTCTTCTGTTTAGTTGAGGGTCTGTTTTTTGGGGTTTCTATTTGGTACCAAGAATGATGGAAACTATCTCTATGGTTGTAAACAATTCGGTCCTTCAACTGCTGTAAAATATATATTGTGAAGTCATTTATAATTTAAGACCGTTGGTTTTCGACCACTACAAGTCGGGATCGAATCCCGCGCGCATTGGACACTTTTTCCAAACTAAAAAATATTCCAATAGCCCCAATTTCTTGGAAAAGTCCAACACCACAAGCAAGTGCAAGTAACTAAATGAAGCTCTCTGGTACATTTGTAAATTCAAAATTCGAACTGCTTTTCATATGTGTAGACATGTGGTATACTTACAGTAAAAGCAGTCGCCAAACCTCTACCCACCATGATTATCATGACCTATACCCCGTGTATGCTTGGGATAATAAAAAAAAATGTTTGAGTCAAAAGGCGATCCATCAATTAAGTTTATATAAAGACACATACCTGGATCTGTAAAGAAAAAAAAAAACATTTTTTTCAAAATATTTCGAGAGATTGCTCCCTCTTTATCAATTTATTGTACAGTAATATATCAATTGATAAAGAAGAAGCAATCTCTCGAAATATTTTGAAAAAAAAAATTTTCTTCATAGATCCAGGTACGCCCTTTTATATATACCTATTTAAAAAAATAATGATTTAAAAAAAATTTTAGACTTCGTTTTTTACGTGTTACTTAAACTGAGAGAGAATCGAATAATCTACCACAAATTTTGTATTTTTCTTAATACATCGCTTGAATGATTCGAACCCGTAACTTTATTATTTTCAGTGATACAGTATTACCATGAGAAAACAATAGAAAAAAATAAAAAAAAGTGGGTCAGGTGTTGATATTAAAAACAAAGTAGGCATATTCTGACCAGAAGCACATGTGCTTTTCAGAAGGCAGAGCGCCATCTGGTGGAACAGAAATCAACTAAACATTGATTTAACAAGTTCCCTGAAATTTGGCTAACCCAATTTCTTGATAAATCAAGAAAAGCCATCCACGAACGCGTTTCGCGCTGTTGGCGCTCGTCAGCGTGAAGTAGGCTGTACCACTGAGACCAAAAAAGATTTTTGGTCTCAGTGGCTTCCTGAGAAACCAATAAATGGGTATTTAAGGCCAAACTTGCGTAAATACGCTTAACACATGAAAAAACAATAGAAAAAAAATATATATATATGATTTATATATCATAGTTGAATTGTGAAAACGATATTTTTATTGAAATGTTTGGTCTACAAATTTAACCAAAAATATAAATTTTTCAGGAATAGTTGATCAAGTTTATTCCCCACTATTTCCAACCACTTAAATAAAAGCTTTAAATAGTAATCTTAATAGAAAAGATTATATTAATATTTAAAACGAACAAAATCCAATTTATTCCTTTTTTATATATCTAAAAGGAGACTAATTTAGAGTTCTTTAAAATATATTTTTATAACTTAATTTCCTCCAAAAGCAAATTTTCAGAATATTTTATTTACATACACAAAATGTGATTAAATATTTAAAAGGAAATTCCGAAAAAAAAAATTTTACATGTACGAAATAATTAGTTAAAAGTATTATAATTGCATTTCGAAATGGGCGGGGAAAAAAATTCGTTTGGAACTGTCTATCGAAGCAAACGATAATTAGAAATGGCGCCAAGTCTATAATTAATGAAGCTTTTAAAACTCCCGCCAAAAATAAGTGCCAACAAAATTAACTAGAAATATTAGAGTACATATGATCAGAATGTAGGTTTACATTTTTTTAAAAAAACATCAACATCTTCAAATTGATTATATCTTCCTTTTTTCTTTTTATATAATAATAAAATTTAAAAATAGTAAATAAATTGTGAAAAATAGTACAAAAATGAATTTGTATTTGATTCAGGTGGATAAATTGAGAAAAAAGGAAATCTTCTGATCGTGCAACTTAAAATTGTTGATGACTTTTTACTTGTATAATAATTAAAATCAACGATTAGTTGATATTTATTCCAATAGATGGCGCAAGCTATCAGCAACTTAAGTTGTACAATCAGGAGATTCCCCTTTATCTCAATATATATATATTACATTATAAAGGACTGCGGCGTATGATTATAAAACAACACTTAAAGTTTCACCGCATAAGTTTCTTTTCTGTGAAAAATCAATATTTATTTCAAAGAGAAATATTTACTATTTCTAACTTTTTTGGATGAAGTATGAAAGGGTGAAAATATGAAGAGTAATGGCGAACGGAAAAATAAAAGTGAAAGGAAAAATGAAATGGACACTTTTATTTTTCCGTTCGCCATTACTCTTCATATTTTCACCCTTTCATACTTCATCCAAAAAAGTTAGAAATAGTAAATATTTCTCTTTGAAATAAATATTGATTTTTCACAGAAAAAAAACTTATGCGGTGAAACTTTAAGTGTTGTTTTATATATATATATATATATATTAGTTGACCAAATATCACAGAACAAGTTAAATCAACGTTTAGTTTATTTTTGCGTCACTAGATGGTGCTCTGCCATCTAAAATCTTTATACGAGCGGTCATGATAAGTCTTTTTTGTTTTTAATATATTTATTTATTTATTTTTCTCTCTTTAGATTCTTAAAACTTTCATTTAAAAAAATTCGAAAGGATTTTCTAATTATAGGAGATTTTAAATTTATATCTCCACAAGATATTTGAGAATAATCCCCTAAAATATCTCTCTTCTCCCGAATGCATATACTATTGAAGCAAGAAAACAAGTCTTTGAATATATAAAGATGTTTTTTTGATAAAGTTAACAAAACTAGTCGACAATTAGCAACCACCAAAGAATAACTATATACAGCTAGAGAGATATTTATAACCTACAACCTACTCCACGCTGACGAGTGCCAACAGCGCGAAACGCGTTCGTGGATGGCTTTTCTTAATATATCAAGACATTAGGTTGGCCAAATATCAGGGAACAAACTAAATCAATGAATAGTTGATTTCTGTTCCACAAGATGGCGCTCTGCCTTCTGAAAAGCACACATGTGTACCTGGAAAGGATATTTATAACCCAGGGAGGGCAGAATCACAACTACCCGGGAAATCCAACTAACCAGTATGGACTAGTGCTAAGCGCTTTTACTCGCGTTCTATTTTGATTGCTGAGTTGAATCAGTTAACCAGGAAGTTCTATGCTAAGGTTGAGTCTGGAAGTCTGGTCATAGATGTAGGATTGAGGTGGGTCAGTCCAAACAGGATACAGCAAGATATCATTGAACAACTAAGCTATGGAACATTTATGATTTCATAAATATAGAGTAAATTATGATGAATATTTTTTATTGATTAGTTGAATTATATAGCTAAATAATAAGATATAAATTATTGTGTCACACAATATTATATGAAAAAACAATAGAAAAAATAAAAGATAAGTGGGTCAGGTGTTGATATTAAAAATAAAGAAGGCATCTCCCGACCACGAGCACATGTGCTTTTTAGATGGCAGAGCGCCATCTAGTAATTTCTCGGGAAGCCATTGGGACCAAAAAACCTTTTTGGTCGCAGTGGTTACAGTCTACTCCACGCTGACGAGCGCCAACAGCGCGAAACGCGTTCGTGGACGCGTTTGATTTTTCAAAAAATTGGGTTGGCCAAATATCACGGAGCAAGCTAAATAAGCGTTTAGTTTATTTTTGCTCCACTAGATGGCGCTCTGCCATCTAAAAAGCACATGAGCTCGTGGTCAGGAGATGCCTTCTTTATTTTTACAATATTATATATTTTCTTATTATTTATTCCAGGTGATCAGTTTCCTGAAATTGGTGTACCTCCTCAATCACATTCTAACAAGACAATCAATCTATATCCATAGTCCAACTTGATACAGTTGGTCTATTCAGTGAGGAATCCATTGGATTCTACACCTACCCTCTCTCTCTCATGGACAAAACTTAAAGAATTTTTACCTTTCAGCGTGTATAACGGGATTCAGACAATAACTCTGAAAGATATTTGATACAAAACGAACTTTATTGAAGACACACGAGATAACCAAGTGTGAATAATATTGTCTCTGTCTCTTTCAAATAAATGATATGAGAAAACATACACAATCTCATACAAACACGCATAAACACACACATATAAACATATCCTTAAGAACACATTAATACGCAGTAAAAACACACACAAAGAAGCATACATATAAAGCTTTTTAATAAAACACTTCAGTTCCACATTCAAGATTCTTCCATGAGACATTTACGAAAGGTAGACGTATGAAAAAAAATATTATCATAGACAAAACTTAAGAAAGTTTCATATTTTAATTATAAACCACTTCTCATTTGCTTATATAACTGCGGATTTCCCAAACATGTAAATTCGAAAGCTCTCCTGACTTAAAAATAATATAATAAATATAATATAAATATATATACATGCTAAAATGTACAACTTCCTTAAGTATTGTCCATGCATGTACATACATAATCATTATAGCTTAATTGCTTGATCGGAACCTAAAATTTATATAGATGTATTCTTTGAAGTATTTACTTTAAAATATCATTTTTATAAATTTATTTCATAAGGGTAACGAGATATAAATCGTAAAGATAGAGGCTGCCTGGCCGGCATTCATATTTATATGAATAATAGACCCTTCGGCCAGTTACAATTTTTTTATTTTCTCAACGTTTCGACAAAACTATTTTGTCTTCGTCAGTAGAAGTAATTAAAAATAAAGCATTTGGCAAGGCGTTAAAAATTGTTCTGAGGTTGCAAGGGCGTTCTCATAAATATAATATAAGAAATAATAAGAAAATAACATAAATACAAAATTCGTTATCAGAGTCTTCGTATCTTGATTGGGGGTTCACGGACATCTATTGTGACATTCATCTCGCATTGATGATGATCAATTTGCGATAGTCGAAGAACTCGGAAGTTGCAATGCTTGCAGTAGAAGTACTTAGTGACATGTTGAGAATGCTTTGAGCGCATATGTGCAATAAAGGAGCGATTCGTGTAAAAGGTTCTCATGCACTCTGGGCAATCATTGACCATCTCCCATGGAGGACTTAGGTCTCCAATTCTTTCTAACTGCTCCAGAATTTAAACTTTCTTGAAGTATTTAACATATAACATATCAGAAAAAAAAAACAATTTCTTAAAAGAAAACGAATACTTTATCATATATATTCATTTTTCACTCTTAGATTTCTGATTACTAAAATGATAAGAATGACCCAAAATTTGATCAGATGAATACATGTATAGAAAAACGATTTTTATAACAAATATTGCATTTTTTTATTTATTTATTAATAAGGCGCGATATTCACGTATTTGAGCATATTACAGAGGAAATAAAAATATAAAAATTTAGGATTAAATATTTATAAATGTACATGTAATAATCGACAGGGTTTATAAAATTAATATAAACAAAGTTTTTCTATGAAAAATAGACACTTCGGCCAGATAGAGTTTTTTTATTTTCTCAACGTTTAAACAAAAATATTTTGTCTTCGTCAGGAGAAATAAATAAAAATAAAGCATTTTGCAAGGCGTTAAAAATTGTTCTGAGGTTGCAAGGGCATTCTTACGTGATTTTTCGAATTTAGCACAAGATCTAAAGCGCAAGTCAAAAACAAATATTTAACTCGTCAAAGATTATGATCTTGGAAATATCAAAAATTTATAATAATAAAATTATAATCAAAATAAATAAATAAAGTAATATAATGATAATAATCACAAAAACTCTAACTGGCCGAAGTGTCTATTTTTCATAGAATTATGAATGCCGGCCAGGCAGCCTCTATATTTACTATAAACAAAGTGGTTGGTGTAAGATAAATAAATCCTTTAGATTTGGGAACAAACGATGCCTCACTTCTGAAGAATTCTTAAAGTCATAGATAAGGTATAGAGTCAAAACCAAATAAAAGAGATAATCGAAGAACAAGTATCTGTAATAAAGAAAAGGAAATGAATAGAAAACAGAAAGAACGTTTTGTTAAACCATCTAACACACACATCTACTAGAATAATATTGAAATTTAAAAAAATAATTCTTTTTATTTCTATTTCTTCAAATAAAACGCCTCCAACTATTGGCATGAACATAGGAATTTCTTTTCTCTTTTCCCTAAAATAAATGTTGTGTAAAGTTTCCAATTTTATGGAGTTTTTTTTTCTCCATTTCAGAGACGCTTGTCTCGGAGGATAATGGTTTCGGGCTTCCCTTCTAAAACTCGCGAATTTATACCAAGTTGTTGTTGTTGTCGTGTCCAATGAAGAGCCTCAGATGTCTCCATACATCTCTATCACAGCAGTCGCAATGTCCTCTATCTTGGGTGTGTAAAGCTGCTGTTCTGTGTCCATGTCTATTTTCTGTTGTTGTTGTTGTCGTGTCCAATGAAGAGCCTCAGATGTCTCCATACATCTCTATCACAGCAGCAGTAATGTCCACTATCTTGGGTGTGTAAAGCTGCTGCTCTGGGTCTATGTCAATTTTATGCAAGGCTGCGGCCATTGCAGGGCATGAGAATATGTTGGTAGGTGTTAGTTCCACACCAGGACAGTTGTTGCATGTCTTATAGGTTCTTGTGCCTTCTGGACGTATTGTCATTCCATTATAGTGTTTTGTTCTAAGTGATGTGGATGAACTTAAAAAAATAATTAAATATGAGTGATTGAATATTAGATAATAATTAAATATTTTAATTAATTTATTTTTCTATTGTTTTTTGACCAAGAAAAGGTAAATTCATTCTATCAAGAGATATGTAAATTTTGTTCGTTCAATTTTAATTTTAATTTTAGTTTTGCTTGGCTTGCATGTAAATATTCTTAAGGAAGAGAAATAAACTTTTTTTTTCTTTTATAAGTGCAGACTTCTTTTGTTTGATATAAATTTCTAGAAAATTAATTAAATAGCAAAATAACAATGGCGACGAGGATGGGATCCAATTATAATTGAATTGGAAAAATGAACATGATCAGGCTTTCGAAAAATGTAAAAATTTGATTAGTACAAAAACTTGTTTGACGCATTATTCGCAAGATTTACCTCTTTATGTTACTTGTGATGCATCAAATTATGGTATTGGAGGATATATTTCCCATATTGTAAACGGCACTGAGAAACCAATTACTTTTGTTTCAAGAACACTAAATGACACAGAAAAGAAATATTCCCAAATAGAAAAAGAAGGGTTATCAATATTCTTTACCTTAAACAGGCTAAAAAAATTCCTTTACGGAAGAAAATTTATTATTAATACAGATCACAAACCATTACTAGCCATTTTTGGCGATAAAAATAATTTACCAGCCTTAGTGGCAAATAGATTACATAGATGGTCACTCTCAATATCAAATTTTAATTTTGAAATTAAATATACTAAGGGAACTGAAATACCTCTTGCAGATTTTCTTTCAAGATTTCCAAATCCTGAAAAAGGGGAGAAGGAAGAGGAAATGGGAGAAATATTATTAATAGAAAATTCGATATTAGATTACGTCTTGGTATCGTACAAAACCCAAGAAGATCAAACTCTTAGAAAACTATATAAGTTAGTCAAGTACGATAAGTATGATGTTGACTCAGAGGTAGATATAAAACCTTATAATAGAATTAAAAACGAGATAACAATAGTAAGAAATTGCCTATTTTTCGGAAATAGAATGATCATCCCCGATTCCTTAAGAGAATATGTTTTGAAAATCATCCATGAAAATCATATTGGAGTAAATAAAATGAAAACTCTGGCCAGAAGTTCTGTCTATTGGCTGGGAATGGATGAGCAAATTGAGAAACTGTCTAAAAGCTGTAGCACTTGTATGGAAAACACATCAAAGCTGCCAAAACAGGAATTTACCGAGTGGACTCCACCAAACAAAGTTTGGAAGAGAATTCATCTTGACTATTTCTATTTTGCGGGAAAAACTTTTTTGATATTGGTGGATGCGCATTCTAATTGGATAGAATGTCAAATGGTTCCAAATACATCGGCGGGATTCTGCATAGACTTTTTGAGAGAATGTTTAGCGAGATATGGTATCCCGGAGGTGGCGGTAATGGATAATGGGCCCCCGTTTAGAAGTTATGAAATAAAGACATTTTTCGAAAGAAATGGCATACATGCGATGTTTAGCCCCGCTTACCATCCGGAGAGCAACGGACTAGCGGAAGTGTCTGTAAGAGAGATAAAAAAAGCTATGAAAAGAATTATTTCGGAGGAAAGAGAATTACCCCTTGAGTTTGCTTTGATTAAGGCTTTATATGCATATAGATTGAGTCCTTTGACTAGAACGGAAAAATCCCCTGCTGGAATATTTTTAAATCGCGAGATTAGAACGAAGATTTCCATGTTGAGCAAGAAATCAGTAAGAGTGGGGAGATTGAAAAATAAAAAACAGAACAATAGCTATAAAATAAATGATAGAGTAAGATACAGATGGATGGAAAGAGGAAAACCGAAATGGATGTTTGGGATTGTAAAGAGAATAGTGGGAAGCAACAGCTGTATGATAGAAACTGATGGAATAGAAAGGAAAGTACACACTAACTATATGAGGAGAAGTATGGAGAGAAAGGATGTTTCGTCATCAGAAGAAGGAATAAGCTACCCAAGGCCTCAGACGTCAAGTCCCCTGACTCCTGCTACAATAGTAGCAGAATCTACACCTGGACCACCGACTGAATCTACACCTTCCCGGAGATATCCACTACGAGAGAGGAGACCACCGGATAGATATGTACCTTAATGAGTATTGCTATCTTAAAAAAGGGGGAGTTGATGTGGATGAACTTAAAAAAATAATTAAATATGAGTGATTGAATATTAGATAATAATTGAATATTAATTAATTTATTTTTCTATTGTTTTTTGACCAAGAAAAGGTAAATTCATTCTATCAAGAGATATGTAAATTTTGTTCGTTCAATTTTAATTTTAATTTTAGTTTTGCTTGGCTTGCATGTAAATATTCTTAAGGAAGAGAAATAAACTTTTTTTTTCTTTTATAAGTGC
Organism: Cordylochernes scorpioides; assembly: GCA_030710605.1. Lineage (NCBI taxonomy): Eukaryota > Metazoa > Arthropoda > Arachnida > Pseudoscorpiones > Chernetidae > Cordylochernes > Cordylochernes scorpioides. The sequence goes on along the minus strand of CP092863.1, from coordinate 205,618,539 downwards.
AGACTTCTTTTGTTTGATATAAATTTCTAGAAAATTAATTAAATAGCAAAATAACACTAAGGTCTTCTTATATTTATACCAAGTGGCAATATAGAATATCATATACCAGATACACTTATAAATTGAATTAGCTATAAAGGCTTTATAGGAAAATATTATATAAAGGTTATTAAGACGCGAATATTTATTTTCACAAATAAATCAAACTTCTACTGTCCTTACTGCGATTAAAAAAAATATTAGGAGAGCTTGGCTCATCAGCGGTTTCGCCAATTCAATCTACCAGACCACTTCATTAAAGCTCTAATACTGTATTGGATCATTATGCTTATATATGCTTACACTGTATGCTACAATGTAGCATGATTCGACACTGGCATTATTAGCGTTTGTTTCAAATAAAACAAATTTCTACAAATCACTACACAATGTTGTAGCAAAGTATTTATTATTTTATTAACAGATTATCAATTTTGATATTTTTCTACTCAGTAAACTTCCCTTTCATTGCGTATATAATATTGTCAAGTAGCTCTGTAACTCCGGTCACAAGAAGTTCCATGGGACACCTGTCAATTATCCCTGGACTCCGGGGGTACCCACAGGTGTGAGGGGTTCTCGGAATCTTATCGGTAAATAAGGAAAACGGGACGTCTCGGTGGCTGACCACTCTTATTATTATTATCTTTACCTTGGAAGAAAAAAACTATAAATACTTTTGAAGATATTCCGCAACAATTTGCTTCATTTTTAAATTAAAAAAATAGTTAATAAGCTAGATAAAAATTGGACATAATAGTTAGAGAAATCTATATAATAATCTTTGTGATTATTATTACTATATTACTTTATTTATTTATTTTTACTTAATATTTATTATAATTTTATTATTATATATTTTTATTTCTAAGATCATAACCTCTGACGAGTTTAATATTTGTTTTTGACTCGCGCTTTAGATGTTGTACTAAATTCGAAAAATCACGTTAGAACGCCCTTGCAAACCTCAGAACAATTTTTAACGCCTTGCCAAATGCTTTATTTTTATTTACTTCTCCTGACGAAGAAAAAGGATTTTTGTCGAAACGTTGAGAAAATAAAAAGATCCAACTGACCGAAGTGTCTATTTTTATATAAATTGGGATAAGTTGTTTTTATCATCTGACTCTCTCTCCCTATAAATACCTCTTGTATATAATTTTATTGGAGAATTAAAAGGTAAATACCCTTTATAATGAATTAATTATTCCCAAATTTTCTTTATTTATCTCCGCGACAATATTTTATATATATTAATTTGTTTTTGCCTTAAATAAATTGGCTTGTCATCTTGAAGTTTGTCTTTCCTAATTTTCGCACTTTTCTCTTCACAGATGGGACTCTAGGAATTTGTTTCATTTGTAAAATTATAAAACGATTTAATATTTATATCAACATTTTAAAACTTGTATGCCTATTTCTATTTGATAAATATAGTCTACCTTTTTTTCATTAAATTTCTTATTATTTTACACATATAAATTTACTGGCAATGCGCTTCTTTTAAATATCATCAATTATTATCTCTACAAACCTTACTGCAATGATATGAGTTATTGAATGAGAGGGCTTGGCTCATCAGTAGTGAACCCTCTAAGCGGTTTTGCCAAATTAATCTCTAGACCGCTCTACTATTGTATTGGATTGGTTTGGAATATACCCTGTATTTTCTATGGAAGGCAGCTTAGGGGTGTTTAGTGAACTATGGACATAAGCTTATAGGTCTGTAGAGGAACATACATATAATTTCAAGGTGTTGCATCGAATAAAGCTCTTCCGCAAAATATGTTATCATAACAAATATACGAGTATATTAGTAAATTAAATTTAATTGCCATCTATCGTTAAATTTTTTATTATAACATTAAAAAAAATTAATATATGAAAATTAAATTTACCTTAATTTCTAAATATAATTTATTTTCGAAATGTTAGAATTAGAAACCTTCCTCACACAGAGAGAGAGATAGAGATGTAAAAATTTTAATTTTAAATTTTCCAAAAATTAATCTCAAAACGCGTACATCTTTAAATAATTTCAAACTCAAAATCGTCCAATTAAATTTACATCAATTTGAAAAAAATACTATTTGGTCTGTAGATCGGTAAGCCTAATTGATCAGAACGGAGCATGCGCAGCTACATTCCACAAGTTCCTGGCTTTCTTTTATTAAAGAGCAGCCGACCACGGAATTACTTCGTCTGCCACCACCCCAACACCTTCTGTAGTGAACCCAGGACATTGCCGGGGTAGAGTGGGGGAGTTATTTCAATTTTTTTATCAATATCTTTTTCCAAAGTGTTTTAAAATTCCTTATATCTAAACATCTAGTATATATATATATTAGGACATGTCAAAATTCGAAACTATTTTAAAGGCGTAAGATTATTTTTGAAATTAAACAATTTCTAATAAAATATTCAAAATGATATTTGCGGAAGAGCGATTGCTCAAAGCATATTCTATATTTATAAATGTATGTAATTCTAGTGTCCTCAAAGCTTATGTCCATAGTTCTTCTAAAATACCCATTCCAAGAGTCTACCAACAGTATCACTATAAAAGGCAATTCCAAAAATGCAATATAACAGCGGTATGGTAGATTAAACTGGCGAAACCGCTGGGAAGGTTCACCACTAATGAGCCAGGCCCTCCCATTAATTTTTCCTCTTGCAGTAAGGGCAGTAGAAATTGTTTAATTTCAAAAAGAATCTTACGCCTTCAAAATAGTTTCTAATTTTGATAACAGATGGCGCGCTAGTGCATCATATTAGGACATGTGTTTATAGAGAGGAATATATCTAATTTTACAAAGGTTATTTAAACAATTTAACATATTTTATTGACACGTAGTTAATTGTTTAAAAAATCATTTCCTGATCGTGCAAGAGAGAGTTGCTGATGGCTTGGGGAATGATGGCAGGACCTTTGGCTCGATTTATCCCCACCTGATCTAAATACAAATTCACTTTTGTACTATTTTTCACCTAGTTAATTGTTTAAAAAATAAATTAGAATGTGAACAATGATATAAATGCTTCGGCCAGTTAGAGTTTTTTTATTTTTTTAAAGTTTCGACAAACATCTTTTGTCTTCGTCAAGAGAAGTAAATAAAATAAAGCATTTGGCAAGGCGACCTTACAACCTCAGAACAATTTTAACGCCTTGCCAAATGCTTTATTTACTTCTCCTGACGAAGACAAAAGATTTTTGTCGAAACGTTGAGAAAAATGAAAAAAAACTCTAACTGGCCGAAGTTTCTATTTTTCATAGAAATATGAATGCTGGCCAGGCAACTTCTATCTTAAGGATATAAATGCTATTCTTTACAATTTGTAGATAAAATGTGAACAGTTGATCTCAGTAAGAGAAGTTCCTCCATCTTGTCTTTCTCCAGACAAGGACAGGATCTCTAAGTTCAATGTTGAGAGAGATTTCCTCTCTCCATAGAGCTTCTAATTAGTAAAAATGGTAATATTGGTGATGTATTATTATTATTATTATTATTATTATTGGCTTATCCCTAGTACACGTGGTAAAGGTCATGATAATCATAGTGGGTAGAAGTAGGTGACTGAATTTACTGTAAGTGCACCACATGTGGGGCCAATGGGGCCTGATGGGGCCAGAGCCCCGTTTGGTTACTTGCACTCGCTGGTAAGGTTGGACTTTTGCAAGAATCGGGGGCCATTGGAGCATTTATTTTAAACAGCCCAATGCGGGAATCGAACCCGGGTCGTAGCGGTCGAAAAACCAACGGTTTAGACCATCCTTCCACCGACCCCCACGTGATTTATTATTGTAGAGCGATGTCCCTTCTAGTAAGAATGTCCTCTCGTTTAGGTTCTACTGTATAAATATACAAATGGGGTCTATTTTGACGGGAGAGGCGACCTTTATTTTTATATATCAATATCCTCCTGGCAAAATTGCCATCTATATTTTAGCCATAGACTGGTTTAGCTCCATTACCAGCTAAACATCGTTCTGGAAGATTGTGAAGATACCATTTGATCCCTTGTGAATCTCTCATATAATAAAGCCCGCCTCTAGCTATAAACCATGGTCCCCAGGAGGACACTTCTCAGTTTGCTAAAGCTGGTGTTGTGGCTTTTTCACCGACTTGAGTCCGCTAGCTTTCGGAGATTGTCAATATATAGCACTTAGTTTTAGCGTCTATTTTGAAGGGAGAGGCGACTTTTATTTTTATAGAGCAATTTCTTCTTGAAAAAAATATATAGACAAAGCTTAAAGATGTGAAAAGTATTTGATGTTGCCGATCGTCTGTTATTATTATTTTTTAAGGAGACAGAGGAAATTTGGTTCACATTTGGTTTCCTCGTGTGTCTTAAAGGTTATTGGGTATTAAATATCTTTCATAGTTGTGTCTGAATACCAATATACATGTTAAAAAGATACAATAACCTTAAGTTTTGTCCATGAGTGTATATTTATAAGAGAAAAATGTCATCCTTCATATTATGAGTATATAGAAGGGTTAAGGAAATATAAAGGAGAAATATGGTCAAATAAATATTGTCACTTAGAAATATTCGGAGACCCCAAGAGGACACGGCAATATATTTTTATCTAAACTGTTCAATTTTATTTTACATAAAATTAAAAAAAAAGCGATAAATTCTCTAAACAACTCAATAGAAAATTTAATAATATGTTGTTAAAATAATGAATTACAAAGCTCGTTCCTTATGGAAACTGTGATCCACAGCTTGCATATTTTTTGCCACTCTGTCACGGGTCTTGCGTATTTCGGTCCTGGTTTCTCTCAGTGTCTTGAAAGAAGTCCTTAGTAGCTTTGAATCGTTTTTATTATGGGGAAATGAATGACTTTGTATAGGTGTAATGTATAAAGAGACATCGTATTCTTGGAGAAAAAGAGAGCTGGTATTCCAAACGACGATGGATTCCTAGAGTCCTAGAGTCCATGGCATTTGTAGCTTCAAGGTATGCTTGGCGCAATATCTTAGATTATTTTTAATGAAAATGTGATTCCCCTAGAATATAGATTAAACAATAGCTTTTAGGCTACAAGAAAAAGAACAAAAAATAATAATAATAACCTATATAACAACAATAAACAAAAAACTTCATTCTCTTTCGGTTAGAAGACCCCCTTTTTGGGGTGGGGGAGGGCTCCCTTGCTGAAGAGACATATGCACATATACGTCTGTATATATTTTCCTACATTTTATCTATCTTCCTTCGTTTAATACTTATTTTTTATACTCTTACAAACATTCTATATAAACAAATTACTTGGTTAAGCTTAAAATATATCGAAAACGGTAAAAATGGTAATTTATTTACTGATTGAAAAAATCAATATGTTTTACAAAAAGACATATAAGAAAATATATTTGATGAGTAACAGAATTTGGATGAGGAAAGTAAAGACTAAAACGCTGCTGATTCCACACTCGCCTTTTCAGTGATACGCTAACTTATGCACAGTGGATTCTGTGGCCACTGGACATGCGCCGGACATAGAGGCTGTTGGGTTCTGTGCTAATTGGAGTGAAAGAGCTACATCTATGTTTCCTTTCTGTTGTGAATCTGTGATGAGGGAAGTAAAGACTAAAACTCTGCTGATTCTACACTCGACTTTTCAATGATACGCTAACCTATGCACGGTGGATTCTGTGGCCACTGGACATGCGTCGGACATAGAGGCTGTTGGGTTCTGTGCTAATTGGAGTATAAGAGTTCCACAATGCTTTCTTTCTGTGGTGAATCTGTATAAGACCTGTGGTCTTAATAAAGCTGTATGTGTATGTGAGTAACAAAATATCAAAATCAATATATTCAATAGATAATATAATGAACACTTGATTAAGATGAATTCATCAGGTTCTTGTTGTTAAATAAGCTTATACATAGAAGCTCCCCTGATGATTACACTTTGATATTGATATATTGGAGTATTCTATTGAATATTGAAAACTCTGTCTTGCAATCTATTCAACAGAGAGAAGCGTGCTTACTGTGGTTTTCAAAATAGAATTTGCCTTCGGGTAGTTGACGACTCAGTCCGCTTCAGAAACCTGGGTCAACCCAATAAATATAAAATTGTAAAATATTGTGTGAAGATTGAATGGAATAAACAGAATAAATAAATTTGATATATATATCTCTTTTCTCAAATTATTGCAACAACTGCAAAAAATATAGATATTTGTTCATTACTCGCCACTCCGACCATCCAGAAGTCTGAATATTTGTACACTTGCGTTGTTCATTGGACTGAGTGAATGTTAAAGTTTCATACTTCTATGTGATCTGGAAGTAAATGTATATTGAAATTAATTTATAAAATTTGAAAGGCAATTTGGAAATTTGTCTATTTCCGGCCATCCAGACAACTCAGAAGTCTGAAAATTCCTCAAAATCCATTGTCATCGGGTTCTGAAAGGTGTACCAAATTACAGATTCCTACGTGCTCTAGAAGTATAATAAAAATTGATTACAAGATTTGTGGACAGACAAACGGACAGACAGACTGACAGGGAAGTAAGTTAAATGAAAGTCTTTAAAAATAGATAAGAAGAAGGAGATACTTTCCCTTTAAAATGTATTAAAACAAGAATCTACACAATGTCTACAGACTCAGTTCGATGATTAAATCACAACACCAGCTTTGTTTACGTCGACAAAACTGTATACCAGCTTTTCTTCTCTCTGTTTATTCTCTTTATTTACTTCTTTCTTTGTATCTCACTCACTTTTATATCTCATATCACAATTTCCTTTTATGTTATTCTGACAGAAGAATTGCGTTTTATACAACTCTTTTAAAATTATATGTATATTACACTCATAGAGATAAACCTTGGGGAAATTGTATCTTTTAGCATGTATATCAGGATTCAGACAATAACTCTGAAAGTAATAATCTTTCTCTTTTCAGTAAGGCTGTAAAGATAATAATTGATATATATGAAAAAACAATAGAAAAAATAAAAGATAAGTGGGTCAGGTGTTGATATTAAAAATAAAAAAGGCATCTCCTGACCACGAGCACATGTGCTTTTTATTTTTTCTATTGTTTTTTCATGTGTTAAGCGTCTTTACGCAAATTTGGCCTTAAATACCCATTTTCTGATTTCTCAGGAAGCCATTGGGACCAAAAATCTTTTTTGGTCGCAGTGGTTACAGCCTTCTCCACGCTGACGAGCGCCAACAGCGCGAAACGCGTTCGTGGATGGCTTTTCTTGATAAATCAAGAAATTGGGTTGTCCAAATATCACGGAGCAAGCTAAATAAACGTTTAGTTTATTTTTGCTCCAGTAGATGGCGCTCTGCCATCTAAAAAGCACATGTGCTCGTGGTCAGGAGATGCCTTTTTTATTTTTAATACATATATATATATATTATAATATAAAGTCTTAAACACGCTATATATATGTAAATAGGTAAATATAGTAATTCCGGGTTATTCAACTGTTGATTTGACCACTACTGTCACATGACCTTAATGAATGATAACTCTTCTTAACTTCTATTTGATTTTGTAAACATATATAAGGCATACCCTGACCAGGAGCACATGTGCTTTTCAGATGGCAGAGAGCAATCTAGTGGAACAGAAATCAACTAAACATTGAATTAGCCTGTTCCCTGATATTTGACCAATCCAATTTCCTGTAACAAGAGACTTAAAAATAAATAGAGATATTTGTTCATTCCTGGCCACCACCCAGAAGTCTATCTGTTATAGAAAATTTTAACTATTTTTAACGCGTATGATTCTTTTTAAAATAAATAAATTTTATACTGCCCTTATTACAATGATAAATAAAATGAGTAGGGTTGGCTCATCAGTGGTGAACCCTCCCAGCGGTTTTGGCAGTTTAATCTAACATACCGCTGTAATATTGCATTTCACACAGCTGAAGCTAGACTCTTGAAATGGGTATTTTAAATGAACTATATATATATAGGTTTGAGGTGAGTATAGAAAAATACATACAATTATAAATATGAAAAAATAGTACAAATGTAATATTGTACTGGGATAAGATGCATAAATTACAATATTTAATTTGTACTATTTTTTCACATTGTGTAGCGTTCTCACGCAATTCTGGCCTTAACTACCCGTTTCATGATTTTTCAGGATGCCTTAAATGACCAATTTTTTGGTCGTTGAGGTAGAGCTTGCACCACGCTGATGAGGGCCAACAGCCCGAAACGCGTCCGTGGTTAGCTTTTCTTGATTAATCAAGAATGGGTATTTGGCCAATTCTGGAATAATTAAAAATCAACGAGAATAGTTGATATTTATTCCGATAGATGCCGCAAGCCATCAGCAACTTTCAGTTGCACGATAAGGAGATGCCTTTTCCTTAATTATAAATATATATAATGAGATTCTATATGATTATAAGCCTTTTTGATCAGATTATATAAGCAGTTTTAAGTTAAAAATTAAATATTCTATAATATGGAAAAAGTGTTAAAAAATGCATATGTATGTTATATAAAGATATTTCATTTTAAAAGTAGAATTTCTAGAATAAAATACTCTGTTAAGTTGAGCGCTAGATGTCACGGATTTCCCTATATAAACCTATTGTTGTTGTTTCCCGTTGGCCGGCTCAAATCTTTTGTAATTATGTAAATAAGTCTTTTGTTTTCCTTATTCTACTCGCCTTAAGTCAGGTAGTACTTTAAAAAAATTATGTTTTTAAATATTCCTTATAAGCTCAATTAAAGCTAATTCTGATCAAAACTATTTTTATTTATATTTTCAAGATTTTCCACGACTCATTTAATACCAAGGTACTAAATAAAACCAGAAAATATCATAATATTAATATATCAAGAAAATGATCAATAATTCTATATGAAATATTCTAAAATCAACATATATATCATATATATATATATAGACAAGGTCGCTTCTCTCGTCAAAATAGACGTCAAAACCTGGCGCTATTTATTGACCGTCGCCGCAAAATAGCGGCCTCGAGTCGGTGACAAAGCCACAACACCAGCTTTGGCAAAACTGAAAAGCGTCCACCTAGAGACCATGGTTTCAGGCTAACGGCCCTCGTCAGCCTAAGGCGGACTTTATTCCATGAGATCCACACGGGATCTAATGGAATCTTGACAATCTGCCAAAGAGGTGTTTAGCTGGCAAAGTGGCTGGGCCATATCTATGGCTAAAATATAGATGGAAATTTTGCCGGGAGGATATTGGTCTAAAGAGACAAGGGTCGCCTCTCCCGTCAAAATAGATGTCTCTATAGATCAATATCCTCCCGGCAAAATTTCCATCTATATATATAACTAAAATATAATGAAGAGTAAAAGCTGATCATAATGAGTAAATTGAGTTTACATTATTATTTCATAGGTGAATATTCTGAATATGTATATATTAATATACGTATATATGGCACAAGATGGTGTTTATAGGCAGCGAGTCCTATCTTGGACCTCCAAGAGGATCATCCTCGGACCACCGGTCAGCAATCTGTTCCCAATAATAGCTAGGTATTATAACGTGAGAGAGATTTGCCATATAGCCGCTATAACCCTCTCTCTCTCTCTCATTATCTCTTAGTACAGCCTTCAAGCCTTTGTATATGGACATCTTTATATACCTATCTCTATTAGAAGTTATATCTTTCATTGCCATCCATCGGTAAAATTGGGATTATTAAATTTGGTATTTAATATTTATGTGATATTTATTTTCAGGTAAATATAATCTCTACAGAGATCATTACAATATATGATAGAAATTATTGAATGAGATAGTTTACCACTGATGAGCCAAGCCCTTTAATCTAATACTTTGTATTATTGCAGTAAGGCCTGTTGAGTGATAATATTTGATAATAAATATATTTATTTATGGTATATAAATAATCAACGATATATATATATGTATTTAATGAGACAAAGGTCGCCTCTCCCGTCAAAATCCATCTATATATATGTATATTGAAAATAAAAAAGGCATATCCTGACCAGAAGCACATGTGCTTTTCAGAAGGCTGAGCGTCATCTGGTGGTCAGGATATGCCTTTTTCATTCATAATATTAACACCTGACCTTTTTAATTTTTATATTTTTCTAATATATTTTTTTCACATATGTATATACAATGTATATACATGTCAAATTAGAATTTCTAGAATAAAATACTCTGTTATTTTGACCGCCAGATGTCGTGGCTTTACCTATATAAACCTATTGTTGTTGTTTCCCGTTGGCCGGCTCAAATCTTTTGTATTTATGTAAATAGGTTTTTTTGTTTTCCTTATTCTACTCGCCTTAAGTCAGGAATTACTTTATCAAATTTTTACATTTTGTGTAAACAAACTCAGCGCTGTAGATACAAAATGTAATCTCTATCCATGATAAAATTGTGAAAAAAAAACTTATAAAAATACAAAAATATTTGCTATTTCTGAATATTATTGGATATTGCTGCTGCTGTGATAGAGATGTATGGAGACATCTGAGGCTCTTCATTGGACACGACAACAACAACAGAAAATTGACATGGACCCAGAGCAGCAGCTTTACACATCCAAGATAGAGGACATTGAGACTGCTGTGATAGAGATGTACGGAGACATCTGAGGCTCTTCATTGGACACAACAACAACAAGAATCTGACAGGTGTGTGATTTCCTCAGGGTAAATTTCAGCTGCGTAAGAATATATTGAGTGTATTAATACACCGATTATTTATTCCATTATTTTTGACATTCTGAGTTGTATAGATCCGCGACAGCATTTAGTTCTAGGTATATGCTAGAGTGTGCAAGAATTAAATACACTCATAGACAAAATTTAAGGAAGTTGTACCTTTTAGCATGTACACATGTGTATATAGATTGAAAAACCCTGTACAATTTATAAACGAATAAAATAAAGCATCAAGGGCTGCGTATCTTTATTAAAACGACGATATTACGAGCTTTCGGGCACATACGCCCTTCTACAGGAATTAATAATACAATAATAATCCAACTAGTTTGAAATAGAATTTATATACACGTAGCTATTGTTTTGCATATCTGTTTAATTAGAAAAATATTAAAATGATTGAATTTACATGTAGGTGTAATGATTTGGAAAAACTAATTCTAATTTATATGAGGTAATATTATACATTTTGATTAAAGCAAACTTATTTTGTATTTTATATACATACTAGCGGATGTGTACCCGGCTTCGCCCGGGTTTTATCCGAGTGAAAGTTTGCCTAACGAATATTATATATTATGAAGTATAATAAACAATGTTAAAGATTAGTTTTAATTATTAATCAAGATTGTGTGTGAATATGTGAGAAAGATGTAATATCGTTGTTGTTTTCTTGGCCGACTGTTTTACATATGGTGTTATCTTAAAATTGCTTGTTTTGAATATTTTTTTAGATTGAGTTGAATGAATTGCTGAATTTTTTTTTGTATTTATATATAAATAAAATTAACTCTGTTGATTTTTTTTGTATTTAATCGATAACAGCGAAGTTACGCATGTTAATGTTAGGGAAAAATATTTTGATGTTAAGCAAAACCTGCTCCATCTCGTTTTACATAAATGTTGAAAATTTGGTCGAAATTGATGCATTGTAACGAAAGTTTTTAGTGAACAACACTTATGAAATTTGCATTTTATTAATATAGATTTTACAAATTTTACAACTTGCAAGGAATCCCATTAGACATGTGATATCTTATACTATGAATGAATTTGTATTATCTTATTGTATTTAAGTCTATTGAATTATATGCTTCTGGTAAATCAATTTTGCGATTTATACTGTTGTATTGTTTGGACACTATTGCTTCAATTATTAATCTTTGATATTTGTTACTGATATTGTTGTAATGTGCTTTAGGTTCATTTAAGTTGAATGTGTGTCCTGTTGAATTGGAGTGCTGTACTATTAATGATAAAAAAAAGGGTCATTTCTGTTTATATTTCTTCTGTGTTCAATGATTCTATTACATAATTTTCTTCCTGTCTCCTCCACATATCTGGCATTACAGTTATTACATTGTATAGAATAAATTACCTCTTTTCTATATGATATGTGTTCGGTTTGCCTGTTTTTTGTTATCGGGTTTCTTAAGATATCTGATAAGCTGGGAGAGTTACTGTAAAAGGTTTTTATTCCAAATTTATCTAATTCACATGTGTATATCGGTATTCAGACAATAACTCTGAAAGATATCTGATACATAGTGATCTTTATTGAAGACACACGATATAACTAAGTGGGAACAAAATTGCCTCTGTCTACTTAAAAAAACAAAACAGGGATGATCCATATTATCAAAATATGACACTTCCTTAATTTTTGTCCATGAGTGTATATTCCTTCTTCTCTCCCCTATAGAAATAGATAAACTAATAGAAAAATATACTAGCTCTCATTGTTGACTCAGAGAACAAAATTAGAAACATTTTCAAAACCCATCGGGTTTTGGTTCATAGCAATTATATTTATTTCTTCTGAAATATTCGACTCGAATTTACTAATGAGAAAATACAAGGAATAAAAATGTGTATTCTTAAAACAAAGAACAGATAAAACCATAGATGACAATTACAACGTATACTTATATTTTTCACAGAATTCTCATGTGAGATATCTGTGAATCAAGAGTTATGAAACAACCAATATTTACTTCGTTTATTCAATATTAATTTCTTTTAATTAAGACTAATTTTACAATCATTCTATATAAAAATGACTTCTCTTCTTCTTCTTTCTTATTTCCACCTAATCATATTAGGGTATCAAGCTTGTAGAGCTTGAGACTTGACAACCATCATGACTTGGTGAAGTAGAATGTGTCTGCCTTTGTCATTAAGACTGGAAACACTACTCAGTGGCAGGCCGACTAATCTCCATAAAAATGACTTATATAGAAGAAGGCTGATTTTTCTCATCAATAACAAAATATGCAAAGTTTTGCTTGATTGATATACATATAAACTATACAATTATTTATAAAATATGATCCAATCGCCTCCGATTCTTGCAAAATTCCAACCCCACCAGCGAATACAAGTAATCTAACGAGGCTCTGGCACATTTGTAAATGCATATTCGAACTGACTTTCACATGTGTAGACATGTAGTACACTTACAGTAAAAGCAGTCGCTAACTACCCACCATGATTATCATAGTCTGTACCACGTGTACTAGGGAAAAAGCAAAAAGTAATGATAATACAATTATTCAATCGTTCATTCCTTTATATAATCATCATTAGAAATTTTAACACACAAAAAATATATTTTTAAAAATTATTTTAACGTTAAAAAATTACTAAACACAAAAGTATTCATTTTTAATTAGGGCTCTATTTTTATTGAATTTTTTTTTTTACGTTTTTAATAAATTATATGTTTATATGCAGATATATCGTATTTTATCTCTATCTTTATATTATTATCTCACATCATTAAAATAATTTAACTTACTGCGCATGTATCAACTCACCTACACTCGAGTAAATAAGAAAGAGAGAAATTGTCTGTAGAAATTGAGTTGGAAAAAAAATCTATTTTTTAAACTTTTATCAGTTTTCTAAAGTTATAGGCTTTTTTTTTTATTTGAATGGAGGGAAGAGTTTTGTCTCAAATTTCTCGGCGTCATTTGCTGCCAATGGCTGGAAGGAAATATATCACCACTTCATATAGACATTGAAGTGAAATATAAAATAATTTCAAAAGAACAAAGATTTATTTTGGAATATAATATACTTTATGGACTCCTTTATTCAATTAAAATGAAGTTTTTTACAGATTGTTTATATTAAAAATATATATATTTGAAAATAGAGCAATCCATATACATTATATTATTTAAAAAATGCCTATTTTGGATCATAAAGTTTTATTTCCAATATTTTGTGTGGCAACTCGCCAAACTTCTTCGGGGAACAAGATTGTTTTGAGAAGCTCGCGTATCAATTCACGAGTATGTACAACTGCTATAAAATTTAAATTACAATATTATTTTATTATTATTAATTATATTTATAAGCATGAATATTGTAGATTTTAGATATTTTAAATTTTATAGCAGTTGTACATACTCGTGAATTGATACGCGAGCTTATCAAAACAATCTTGTTCCCCGAAGAAGTTTGGCGAGTTGCCACACGAAATATTGGAAATAAAACTTTATGATCCAAAATAGGCATTTTTAAATAAATATATATATATATGTTATATAAAAATATTATTTTATTTAAAGTTATATTTCATAGATTCAAATACTCTGTTAAATTGACCGCCAAAGGTCACACTTCCCCATATAAAAACTCGTTGTTGTTTCCCGATGGCCGGCTCAACCTTTTTGTACATTATGTAAATAAGATTTTATTTTTTTTATTCTTACGCCTTAACCCAGGCAGTACTTTTATCCAATTATGTTATATATATATATATATATTCCTTGAGCTCAAATAAATCTATTTCTAATCTTCATTATTTTTATTATTATAGTTTTAAAATTTTAACCATGACTGCATTACCATAGCATAATCCTCAAGATTATCAAAATTCAACAGAAATCTCATTTTTTAATAAAATATAACATATATTTTTTTAAATTAGGCAGAATAACACACATCATGGTGAAAAGATTATACAAAAGAGTGAAATTGTACTGAAATCTTGTGGATAAATTAAGAAAAATACATATATTTCGTTTAACTAAGAGTTGCTGATGGTTTGAGCCATGTATTGGAACAAATATCAATTAATCGTTGGTTTTTAATTATTCAAGAATTGGTCAAATACCCATATTCTTGATTAATCTTTTATATTTGGTCATTATATTGTGGTCAATTCTGGAATAATTAAAAATCAACGAATAGTTGATATTTGTTCCTACAGATATCGCAAACCATCAAATATTTTATAATTATTCAAAATTATAAAAACTTATCGTAAGATATTTAAAATATTATATAAGATTTCGAGTCTTTCACCTTCTCTCTATACCTGATATCAAGCATTCTAGCAGTACGCTGGGAAAAGGCAAGACACGAAAATGCTCCCAATAAAATTTACTCATGGACAAAACTTAAGAAAGTTGTACCTTTTACCAATTATATCGGGATTCAGACAATAACTCTGAAAGATATTTGATACACAGTGAACTTTATTGAAGACACACGAGATAAAAAAGTGTGTGTGTGTGTGTGTATGTGTAAACAGAATTGTCTCTGTCTCCTTTAAAAAATATATATATATATATATAACCGGCGACTTCAAAGACCTATAAGTGTGAACATATTTGCCTCTATCTCCTTCAAGAAAACAGACGACCAGAGACATCAAAATATGAAACTTCCTTAAGTTTTGTCCATGAGTGTATTTATTTTTGAAAACTTTGCGGTAAGTTATTTATTCATATATATTATCAATATGGTAAGCTTTATAAATGCTCTTTAATAGGGTTACTTCTATTTTTTTCCACACTTTGTTTCCCAAATCTGTGGGTTTCCGCCTCCAGTAACGACGACAAAAATATATATAATTACGCATGCGTCTACCTAGATGGCGTATGAAAACAGAAGTAGGCCAATTAGCGAGTAAATAAAACGAACAGCTCATATATAAATATAGAAGCGATTTTTAACTTTATCCATTTAAATTTCTCATATATATATATAGGCATACTCTCTTGGCAGACTAAAATCAACCTAAGGCTTTAGCACGCCTCTATGCATAAGAAATGAAACTTTTTAATGCGATGAGCCAGGCAATCCCAGTATTTTTTCATCGAAGTAAGGACAATAGGTAACTATTTTATTTATCGAAAATTTGCGCTAAAACAAATTTAATGACATTTAATGATATAAAGAGACATGAATCACCTCTCCCGTCAAAATAGACGTCTAAGACCAGACGACATCTATTGACCGTCGCCGCAACTAGCGGCCTCAGATCGGTGACAAAGCCACAACACCAGCTTTGGCAAACTGAAAAAGTCCACCTAGAGACCATGGCTTCGGGCTAATGGCCCTCGTCAGTCTAGGGCGGACTTTATTCCATGAGATCCACATGGGATCTAATGGCTTTGTCACCGACCTGAGGCCGCTAGTTGCGGCTACGGTCAATAGATGGCGTCTGGTCTTAGACGTATATTTTGACGGGAGAGGCGACCCTTGTCTCTTTATATCAATTTCCTCCCGGCATAATTTCCATCTATTTAATTATATATATAATGATTTAATCTTGCTTATTCAGCACGCAGAATCCATACGAAAAAAAACGCGATTTTCGAATAAATAAATTCTAAAACGAGCTAAATTTTCTTTAAGATGGGCGTACGATCAATCAAAATATTCCATAATGAATTTAGCTCTCAATTTGAATCCAATATGATGTTCACTTTAAATATATTAAGTTTAATTATTGCATACGTTATAAGCGTAATAATTTAGATATCCTTTATTAATATTAATACGTCAAGTTTGAAGCAATCTATATATATATATATCCCAGTAATAGTTAGGCATGCATGAATAGAGAAAGATGTGTCAGTACCTATTAGCCTCCATGTAAACTATTAATAAAATTACAAGCACCTACCAATCTACTTAATGGGCTGAAGCCTTCCTACATGAGATTAACAATTCAAAGCTCCCTATCTCGCCATATAGTATTGATCATCTTCTGAAACATCTGTTTGGTATTTATAATAGTAGGTTGTAATAGTAAATCGGGAGGTTGGTATTCATGAGAGAAAAGGGTACCTCTCCCTTTATATGAATACTTTAAGCTTGAGAATTTATTGAAAAAACACAGAACACTCAAGTTTAGTTTATAGAAAATGCCTCTGTGAGTTTATTTATTTCTATCTCTATTATCTATTACTATATATAGTCACGACCGTCTTTCCTCATCGGCCGCCTCTGTCACGGATAATATACAGTTATCATCGTCATGCGTTCTTAATTCTGTCACCGTTTGCTTTTGGTTCAGTGGTAGAATGCTCGCCTGCCACGCGGGCGCCCCGGGTTCGATTCCCGGCCGATGCATTTTTTTTTTTTACAATTTTCAAAACTCATTTATATATTATACAAGAATGACATCCACGGCGCCAATTTATAATTGTAACGAATAGTATTTGAATAAAAGCATTTAATCGGGTAAACCCCGGGCGTTGCCCGGGTCATTCGGCTAGTTTTATATACCAGTATCAGAGTCATCAACAATCAATTCTGTCATCGTTTGCTTTTGTGAATAGAATAAATACCCAAATATGGCCATTTCTTATAAGCATCGGTGGTTCAGTGGTAGAATGCTCGCCTGCCACGCGGGCGGCCCGGGTTCGATTCCCGGCCGATGCATTTTTTTTTTTTGCAATTTTTAAAACTCATTTATATTATTTTACAAGGTCAAACGCTCGAACGTGTTGGCATTTATTTTCCGGAGCCTGTATTCGGTCACGGACAACTTTATGTTGCCTTTCCAAGAGTGAAACACAGTAGTGATGTTAAAATCATGATTAAAGATTCAGCACTGCAAGGCAGTCTAATTGAAGGAAGCGACAGAGTTTTTAATCGAAATGTCGTATTTAAAGAAATTTTTAAGCTAGCCCAGCGTGGCATAGAGGAGTAACCCTCAGTAAAAAATCTACATAAAAGAAGGAAAGCTTCTAACCCGTGTGATAGCACGTAGTTAAGTAATGCCCTTAACCTGATGAGTGCCAAGACTAGGCCGAAACGTTGCTATCACTTTTACATAATATTTGGAATCTAAAATGTTCGAGAATATCGTTTTTTGTATCATTTTGTTCGAAGAACAAACAGGGTCTTCTTGTTTTAATATATAAATGAAAACACCTCAGCGAAGGACATTAGCAGTCTTATACCAAATTTAGACTTATGTACAAAACTTAAGCAGTTTCATATTTTTATATATTTTTATGTCGCCTGTTATTTTTAAAGAGACAGAATCAATTTTGTTCACACTTGATTATCTCGCGTGTCTTCAATAAAGGTCACTGTGTATCAAATATCTTTCAGATTTATTGTCTGAAAATGCTAATATACATTCTAAAAGATAAAGCTTCCTTGAGTTTGACCATGATTGTAATTTCAATTGAGTTATAAATAATAAAAAAACGAGAATCATATCTCCAAATCTTTATTTTGCATATCTTCCCAGCTTAACTATATTGTCATATAAATACATGCTACATTTATGCTAAATATACTAGTATGTTACAGGTACAGCGCCAGTCCTATCATATTTTCAGACAAATAAGCAAACCAGATATATTCCATTGTTTGGGGATTTGATCCCTTCCTATACAAGGAATGGTTTAGATTCTTTAACATCCTAACAAAAGAAATCATGAAATTTGACCGAAACTATCAAAATGGCCTATTAGCTAGTGCAATGACAGTACCATAGATAGTGTTAGACCTTATACATTAATCTGAATTCTTTCGTTTGGAGAAATAAATGAAAAGAAATGCATTCTTTTAATGCATCTATCAAACTCAAAATATCACCTTGTTACACCTCGTATGATATAGAGCGAAAGACTAAGGTATGATGGGTAACAGATGTCCAGGCCTGACAGAAGACATTGAAGAAGCCTCGACTTTCTCTATTTTATTTGCTTATTCCTATTACACGTGGTAAAGGTCATGATAATCATGGTGTGTAGAAGTAGGTGACTGATTTTACTGTAAGTGCACCACATGTCTACACATGTGAAAAGTAGTTCGACTTTGTACTTACAAATGTGTCAGAACTCAATTTGGTTACTTGCACTGGCTGGTGATTTGACTTTTGCAAGAATCGGAGGCGATTGGAGCATTTTTTATAATCAGAAAAAAGTTCCCAATGCGGGAATCGAACCCGGATCGTGGCGATTGAAAGCCAACGGTTTAGATTATCCTTCCTTCTACCCTCACTTCTCTATAGTTATATCATTGACATTTAGGTATAGAATAACATCATTAAACAATACTACAGACAATATTGATGATTGCCAAATTGAAAATGAATATTTGCGAGGACTTCTAATTACACAATTTAAACTTGCCCAGGGCAAACCACTATGATGCCATGTTAATTATACTTAATTATGTAAGAAGGCGCTGGACTCGCTTAAACTATTTATCCCAATACAATTTCACATTTGTACTATTTCTTCACATTGTTTCGCGTCCTCACGAAATTCTGGCCTTAACTACCCGTTCCATGATTTTTCAAGATGCCTGAATGACCAGTTTTTTAGTTGTTGAGTTACAGCTTACACCACGCTGACGAGGGCCGACAGCTTGAAACGCGTACGTAGTTAACTTTTCTTAATTAATCAACAATAGGTATTTGAGAGCCAATTCTGTAATATTTAAAAAATAACGAATAGTTTATATATATTCCGATAGATGGCGTAAGACATCAGCAACTTTCGGTTGCGCGATAATGAGATGCCTTTTTAACAAATTATTATTATTTTTTTGTTGGTTCATTCCGAGATCAACCTATAAGTTATAATATATCATCTTTAACTTAGCGCCATGTTTCGATAAAAATTCTAAATACATTTTTTACCTCATATTTTTAATTTTAAAACTAGACGGGTGACCCGGGCTTCGCCCCGGGATTGACCCGTTTGCATATCTACCCGAGTGATATATATTTAGATAAAAAATTTTAAATATTTTTTTTATTAGCATTATCTATTTGTTTGCATCAGCATAATTTAATCTAATCTTTGATAGAGGGCGCTGTTCGTGAGCTAAGTAGAATAATTTGAATATATAGTTTTAATAATTGATTTATATATATTTTAAAATAGCCTATCGTCTTCCCCGTATTCTTTTACCTATGTATGGAAATTTTGGTTTGAATTCGTGAACTACTGCGAATTTGTATACCGGACATACAAACAAACAAACATACAAACATTGATTTATATATATATAGATACTAGCCGAATGACCCGGGCAACGCCCGTGTTTTACCCGATTGAATGTTTTGATTCAAATACTATTTGTTGCAATTATAAATTGGCGCCTTGAATAATTGCATATGTTAGTTAATAACTATAGCCTATGTGCTTTATCTGTCTATGTACTGTTGGCTTCCGTAGGCGTCTCTTACTGGGAAAAAGAAAGAGAGGATTCCATTTGGTTATTATCTAATATATGCATTTATTTAGGGAGCGACCCGCTCCAACACAATAGTTACAAAGACGAAATAGCGAGTGGGGGGGGGGGGGGGGGGGGGCATGATGGGGGGGACAAAGGTGGCGTGACCGTAGCCAACCAATAGGAGGGCGCCATTCCAAAAAAAAAAAAAAAGCAAACGGTGACAGAGATGAAGAATGACGCTCGTAACTGTATATAGAATACAACATAAATTTATTAAACAGGTGTTTATACTAGAAAATTGCAAAGGTTTGGTAAATTTAACCGATTTGATAACAACTCTCGTTGAATGTTATGAATTCGAAGCCGTCCCTGTACTGATGATGGTCGAAACCATGGTATACAGGTTGATTGTTGTCTGAATAAGGCAAAACCGGTGTTGGGGCTCATTTTTCATCACGACTAGTGAAGTTTTTTTACTGAGGTAATGAGCATAATTCATTGTTTTGATACATAATAAAGGGGAGATATGGCTCTCTCTAGGTACTTTCAAAATATAAAGTTAAAAATATTTCTACATACCTTACGCTACGATGATTAAAAATTGAAAGAGGGAGCACATGGCTCATCAATTGTGAATTCTTCTAACGGTTTCGCCATAAAGACTGTGGAAATAATACAATATAATGCACTGCGGCCTGTGATTGTAAAACGACACTTGAAGTTACACCGCATGAGTTTCTTTTCAATGAAAAATTAAAATTTATTTCAAGGTGAAATATTGACTATTTCTAACCTTTTTGGATGAGGTATGAAAGGGTGAATTATGAAGAGTAATGATGAACGGAAAAATAAAAGTGTCAAGGGATGGGAAAAAAATGTTATATATTTTCTAAATAAAAATATCGTTAAAATAAATTTATATAATTTTCATCAATCCCTTTATAAGTGTTGGGATAGATTTTTCTGCTTCGAGAAAAAGATAAAAGTAGAAAGGAATAATTTCAGAGTTTGGGCAACCGCATTTCATCATGCAAGTTAATATTCCTGTCCATTTCTGAGAAAAAACCTTGAAATATATTTGAAGACAAACGAGATCTTAAAGTGTGAGTCTTCACCTTCTTTAAAAAATGAGTGTATATGCGTCCATGAGTGTATATTCAATGGAGGAAACCCAATATTCACCTTTCATAGATGTATTCTTTATCTATTCTGAGAACAAAATATCCTAAATTTTTATGGATACCCTATAGAATTGGCTATATATATCGTTTCTCTCAGGATAAACAGGATTAAGAAGGAAAGTGTCCTGATATAAGCAAGAGTATAGGGCAATAAAAAGGAGAACTCTGTGATTGGCTGGCTCTCCCCCGACGGCAGAGCTCCTAGTGGTGATTTCCGACATAATCAACATGCTTTCATATTTGCTATGCTCTAGTGAACAACCGTATCTTATTCGGTTAATCAAATCTCAAGACATTTGGATAACCAAATATATCAACATTACACTCATGGACAAAACTCAAGGAAGTGAAAATCTTTGACATAGCCAGTCGTCTCTTTTTTAAAGAAGAAGGAGACAGAGTCAATTTTGTTCACACTTGGTTATCTCATATGTCTTCACAATAAAGGTCACTGTGTATCAAATATATTTCATAGTTACTATCTGTATCTCGATATACATGCTGAAAGGTAAAACTTCCTTTAATTTTGCCCTGAGTATATATAAATCCTGAAAAAAAATAAGTATTTTATTAAATACCGATTTCAATAATCACAACCCTCTCCCTCTCCCCCCATAATTTAGTATAAAGTGTTTTATCAATATTGGAAACTATTTTAAACGCGAAAGATTCTTTTTGAAATTAAACAATTTCTACTGTCCTTACTTCAATGGAAAAATTATTGGGAGGGCATGCCTCATCAGTGGTGAACCCTCCCAGCGGTTTCGCCAGTTTAATCTACCATACCGCTGATATATTACATTTTTGGAACTTCTTTTTATAGTGATACTGATGCTAGACTCTTGGAATGGGTATTTTAGATGAACTATGGACAAATTCTTCGAGGACAGTAGAATTACATACATTTATAAATACATAATATGCTTCGAGCAATAGCTCTTCCGCAAATATCAAATTGTGTCTTTTATTAGAACCTTTATATTATGATGCACTAGTGCGCCATCTGTTATGAAAATTCGAAACTATTTTAAAGTATTTTATATCTTATAAATGTATATATATCAAAGAGATACATATTCTAAATATTGAATTATAATATATTTATATCGCGATAAATATTAAATTGACAAAATATATATGAGGCAGACGAACAAATAGAATTGTCGTTTCCCGTCAAGCTGTCACTACAACTTGAGCTCCCTGCCCACAAGGGACTATACCCCCTCAGGACCTTCTCAAATCAACTTCATTTATAACTGTTTCTCATTTTATTTTCCCGCAACATCCACTGAATTATTGAATTTATATCACATTTACTGATATCAAATACAGGAAATTGGATTGAATATTATATTTAATACAAATACTCTCAATTTTTGACTTTTTTTTTTAATTATCCCTAGTACACGTGGTACAGGCCATGATAATCATAGTGGGTAGAAGTAGATGACTGCTTTTACTGTAAGTGCACCAGATGTCTACACATGTGAAAAGCAGTTCGATTTTGCATCTACAAATATGCCAGAGCCCCGTTTGGTTACTTTCACTAGCTGATGGGGTTGGACTTTTGCAAGAATCGGGGGCCATTGGAGCATTTTTTTTATTAGAAAAAAAGTTCCTAATGCGGGAATCGAACCCGGGTCGTAGCGGTCGAAAACCAACGGTTTAGACCATCTTTACACTGCATCAATGCATCATTTATATTTAAAATTTGAAACTATTTATCGTGCAAATGTTTTTTTTTAATTAAAACTTTTTATTTCTACAATTTCATTTTCATAAAATAACCAAATAACTTTTCTAAATAGAGAAAATAATACCAAAACTTTTAAATTAATAGAAAACCATTTTTGACTTAAGGAAATTGTACCTTTCAACATGTATATTTGGATTCAGACAATAACTCTGAAAAATATTACAGTGACCTTTATTGAAGACATGCGAGATAACCAAGTGTGAACAAAATTGCCTCTGTCTTCTTCAAACAAAAATAAAACATAACGAAAGGATTATATTATTAACACACACACACATATATATATTATTAAGTTTATGAAGCTAGATAAAACTAGGGTGATTATATCTTTTTTTTTAAATGACACCGCATCAATGCGCCATCTATATCTAAAAATTGAAACTATTTATAGCTCAAATGTTTTTTTCAATTAATTTTTTTTTATTTCTACAATTTCATTTTAACAAAATAACCAAATAACTATTCTAAATAAAACAAATAATACCATTGATTTGAAATTAATAGAAAACTATTTTCTAACTGTATTAAAATTAACTAATATTGAATTAAAATAATTATTTTTACGCTAATTATATATAACATCTAAATTAATTAAATATTTGAACTTATTTGCTCATTTTTAATTCAACTCTCAGTTGGAATATTTCGGAAAAATGGCGAAACCAATTTCCACTCTGTGGTAATGAAAATTAGAATTTCACTGAGCGCAATTATTTTATGACCAGCCGATCTTTTTTTTTTACTTTTCCCGCCAAAATTGATTATTAAATCTCAACAAGCTACCGATTTAGATGAAAATTTCAAACGACTTTTTAAAAACTTTGTGAGAAAACTATAATTAAAATTTATCTTACTTCTCTAGACATATATAATATTATATCTTTCCAAGTATTTTAATATATGGACGTTAAAATATATTTGCCAAATATACATTCAAATATTTTTCAACAATATATAAGTATAGAATGAAAAAACCCTGTACAATTTATAAACGAATACAATAAAGCATCAAGGGCTGCGTATCCTTATTAAAACGACAATTTACGAGCTTTCGAGCACATACGCCCTTCTACAGGAATTAATAATACAATAATAATCCAACCTAGTTTGAAATATAATTTATATACATATAGCTATTGTTTTGCATATCTGCTTAACTAGAATAATATTAAAATGATTGAATTTACATGTAGGTATAATAATTTGGAAAACTAATTCTAAAATATATGAGGTAATATGATACATTAAAGTAAACTTATTTTGTATTTTACAAATTTTACAACTTGCAAGGAATCCCATTAGACATGTGATATCATATGCTAAGAATGAATTTGTATTATCTTATTGTATTTAAGTCTATTGAATTATATGCTTCTGGTAAATCTATTTTGCGATTTATACTATTGTATTGCTTGGACACTATTGCTTCAATTATTAATCTTTGATATTTGTTATTGATATTGTTGTAATGTGCTTTAGGTTCATTTAAGTTGAATGTATGTCCTGTTGAATTAGAGTGCTGTACTATTAAAGATAAAGGGTCATTTCTGTTTATATTTCTTCTGTGCTCAATGATTCTATTATATAATTTTCTTCCTGTCTAGAGATAAAGCAGCCTTAAATGATCTCAAAAATAGACAGGATATAATCATCACGAGTGCAGACAAAGGAGGGATGACTGTTGTGATGGACAAATCTGATTATATAAACAAAATGAACAACATATTAGAGGACAGAACCATATTTACAATAGTTGATGAAATTAACAAGAAACGAGAATACTCATACTTCAAAAAAGAAATAAACAGAATGGCCAAAAGCAATATGATATCAAACGATGAATTTAAATTATTCATGTCTAATTTAGACTCTGAGAGTTACATATATGGAAAACCCAAGGTTCACAAGCAAGGGATCCCATTAAGACCAATAGTAGCCTATCACAGCTCACCACTAGCACCAATAGCCAGGTATGTTACAATATTTTTACAGTCATTAATTAAGAATAACGTATTTCCAATGTCAATAGCCAATATTCCAACATTCATCACAGAAATAGCTAATTACAATTATCAAAGAGAACATATTTTGGTATCATTCGATGTAGAGGCCTTATACCCCAGTCTCCCCCACGGCTTAATACTTAAAACTACTAAAACCTTTTTGGATAACAATAATATAGACCCTAATACAATAGATAAAATAATAGGTTTAATCACATTATGTCTTAGAGTTAACATTTTCACATTTGACCAGAAACAGTATAAACAAATTAAGGGTTCTCCTATGGGAAGCCCATTGTCAACTCCATTAGCCGAAATAGTAATGAGAGAATTAGATTTGTGGATCACTTCGTTATACCCGGCAGATATCATATTATACAGACGATATATAGATGACATATTTTGCATTTGTACCGAAAAACAGATTCCCAACATCTTAGCCTCTCTCAACAATTACAACAATAGCTTACACTTTACAATAGAAAAAGAAGATAATTGCACATTGCCATTTTTAGATATTAAAATAATGAAAATAGATAATAGATTGCAAACTACAGTTTACTACAAACCTACTTTCACCCCTAATTATATAAAGTTTTCTTCATTTTGCCCCATCAGTCATAAAATTAACACAGTGAAAACGTTGACTAAAAGAATTTATACTCATTGTTCACTAAATCTATACAAAAATCATGAAACACAGACAGTTATCCAGAATTTAACTTCAGCCGGTTACCCTAAAACATTTATATTAAAACATTTCTATCAGGAACAGGTCACATCTAACATGATAGCACAAAAAACTAAAATATACAGGCAAAATTGTTACATTCCATATTCCCCGAAATCTATCCATATTTCCAGAACATTAGATAAATTTGGAATAAAAACCTTTTATAGTAACTCACCCAGCCTATCAGATATCTTAAGAAACCCGATAACAAAAAACAGGCAAACCGAACACATATCACACAGAAAAGAAGTAATTTATTCCATACAATGCAATAACTGTAATGCCAGATATGTGGGGGAGACAGGAAGAAAATTATATAATAGAATCATTGAGCACAGAAGAAATTTAAACAGAAATGACCCTTTATCTTTAATAGTACAGCACTCTAATTCAACAGGACATACATTCAACTTAAATTAACCTAAAGCACATTACAACAATATCAGTAACAAATATCAAAGATTAATAATTGAAGCAATAGTGTCCAAGCAATACAATAGTATAAATCGCAAAATAGATTTACCAGAAGCATATAATTCAATAGACTTAAATACAATAAGATAATACAAATTCATTCTTAGCATATGATATCACATGTCTAATGGGATTCCTTGCAAGTTGTAAAATTTGTAAAATACAAAATAAGTTTACTTTAATGTATCATATTACCTCATATATTTTAGAATTAGTTTTCCAAATTATTATACCTACATGTAAATTCAATCATTTTAATATTATTCTAGTTAAGCAGATATGCAAAACAATAGCTATATGTATATAAATTATATTTCAAACTAGGTTGGATTATTATTGTATTATTAATTCCTGTAGAAGGGCGTATGTGCTCGAAAGCTCGTAAATTGTCGTTTTTAATAAAGATACGCAGCCCTTGATGCTTTATTGTATTCGTTTATATATAAGTATGAAAAAATAATAGAAAAAAATGAAAAAGGCATATCCTGACCAGGAGCACATGGGCTTTTCAGAAGGCAGAGTGCCATCTGGTGGAACAGAAATCAACTAAACATTGATTTTTGAAACGCGTTCTTGGATGACTTTTCTTGATTTATCAAGAAATTGGTTTGGCCAAATATCAGGGAACAGACTAAATCAATGTTTAGTTGATTTCTGTTACACCAGATGGCGCTCTGCCGTCTGTAAAGCACATGTGCTCCTGGTCAGGATATGTCATTTTTAATTTATAAGTATGTTCAGGTAATAAAAAAGGTATTTATTGGATGGAATAAAAATATTTATTTGCTAATACTTCCATTGCATGAACGTCAACCTTTGTTAAGGCATTACATTTTGTATCAACTGTATGTGTTTTAGGAAAATCGAAATTCTTAATATCCAGTTCTAAAGAAAATATCACCAAAAGTTTACTTTGAAAGCAATACAGAAATGTGCCTGTGATTCGTGAAATGTTCTAAAAGGGGTTGTTCCGTGTCATTAAATAACACGTTTGTTTTGTTATAAACAAACTTTTTAGGTAAAAAATAACAATATACTTTATTATTGATCTCAAGATGTATACATGTCAAAAATGGGGATTATATTTTTATAACGCTAAAATCTATATACTTTGTTTGAATAAAGATCAACATTAGAATCACATCACCATTGTTCTATCCTTAGCTCTTTTTCTACTCTGATTATCTTCACTTATTTTATTTTATGTTCCGTATATATGACACGTAACTGCCGAAGCCTTTGCATGAACCTTGTTTAAAAAACCCTTAATTGTTTAGAAAAAAAAATTCTGAATTAAAAATATATGTATGTGACAATATAGTGATAATGTGGGGAAAGGGAAATAATCACGCCACAAATTGGTAGAGGAATTTGGAAGCCATCCGAGAGAGAGGGAGCGCCACCGCTGAACGGCCGTTTGTCGCACGCCCCCCGCAAAACTGTCCAAAAAATAGTCCTCAGGTGTTGACGGGCGGGCCACATTTGCCGCCCCTTTGGAATGTCGCTGCTTTTTCAATTGACCGGACTTTACATCCCATCTCTCTCTGGGATGGCTCTAGGTTTGTTTTATTGTTCCTGGAAGAGTATATATTATGACATGTATGTATACGAGGAGAAATCTGGAACTAAAATATTTTTGGTCGCAGAGGTATAGCCTGCACCACGCTAACGAAGGTCAACAGCCCGAACGCGTTCGTGAATGACTTTTCTTTTTTTATCAAGAAAATGGGTTGGTCAAATATCAGGGAACAGGCTAAATCAACGTTTAGTTGTTTTCTGTTCCACTAGATGGCGCTCTGCCATCTAAAAGGTTCATATGAACGTGGTCAGGTTATACCTTTTTTTATTATTTTAATACCAACATCTTATCTTTTTTATTATTATTTTTTTCATATATATGTGACAATATCGTTGCGGAATTTCTTGTTGTTCGATGAGAATGGTGAGGCTTGATTGAAACGCAGTCGTTTGAGTGGAAGGTGAAGCATACAGTTAGGAATAATCAGGACACGTAATGGGGTTTGAAAATGAAAGGCAACTGGTTTGGAGGAAAGAAAGCTTGAGAAAACGGAGCGATTTTGGCTTATTAAATTCGGATCATATGGTGATGATCGACTTGACTATGGGATGAGTTGAGAGAGAGATCTCTAGAGCAGATGTTACCTTGGTGAGTAAGTCGAAGATTGATCCGAACTCGGTGGGAGCGAAGCCACTACTCTAGGTGTTGTTCCGATGGGAGCCAAAGCACTACTATAGGTGTTGTTCCTATGGGAGCGAAAGCGCTACTAACAATTCTTGCTTCTCGATTTAACACCAAGACTTATCTTCTTTCCCATTGGTCGAGAGATGTCACATGACCGTTTTTCTATTGGTTGACCTACTTAGGTGTCGTTTCCTAATTGGTAGGAAGATGTCACGCGGCCGTTTTTCTATTGGTTGACCTACTTAGGTATTGTTTCCTAATTGGGCCTTGCGGCTTTCTTTGGCGGAAGATACGCCCGGCCTCGCCCAGGAAATATTGGGCGTTAAACTTAGCTTTTAGGATTTCCGGGGTCAGAAGGTTAACTGTGACTTTATTAATAGTTTTCTTCTCTTTTAAGCCTACTTCCTGGGTTTTTCTCTAAGGCGTTCTATCCTCCAGTTACCTTTGTTCTTTTATTAAATCTTTTTAAAACATACATTGTACATACATAGTAGGTCGGAGGTGCATACAGTTATATACAAATTATGACAGATGCGCCCCCTACATGTGAAGAATTCAAGAAGGGGTTAGCCTGAGAGAATTCTGTAAAGGGAAAAATAATTTTGTGGGAAAATTAGTTGTGGGTATTGAGAGGCTATATACAAGCATTGGTGGTGATATAAGAGGTAAAATAGAATGGTGTTGATGATATAGGTTGAGTATAATTAATAGAAATCAAAAAATTTTTTAATTGTAAGAAATCAAAATGAATGTTATGGTACATAGTGGGAAAAAGAAATGAAAATGCGCCTAAACGATATTCTACTCGAGATTGGAAATAAAATCGAGGGAGTTCTATTAGGGCTTTTGCGAAATCAAAAAATAAAAATAAAAATTTGGAAGAAATCAAAGTAAATGCTTGGTTGCATGGTGAGAAAAAAATGCTTTGTTGCATGGTGAGAAAAAAAAGTGCTTGTTGCATGGTAAAAAAGAAATGCCTAACTATATTTTACTCGAAATTGGGAATGGAAATCGAGGGATTTTTATTAGGTCTTTTGAGAAATCAAAAAATAAAAAATAAAAAGTTGGAAGAAATCAAAGTAAATTCTTGGTTGCATGGTGAGAAAAAAAATGCTTTGTTGCATGGTGAGAAAAAAAGTGCTTGTTGCATGGTAAAAAAGAAATGCCTAACTATATTTTACTCGAAATTGGGAATGGAAATCGAGGGATTTTTATTAAGTCTTTTGAGAAATCAAAAAATAAAAAATAAAAAGTTGGAAGAAATCAAAGTGAATGCTTGATGCATGGTGAGAGAAAAAAAAATAAAAAAAAAGAGAATGTTTTTGTAAATCAAAATAAAATATAATATCTAATTTTAAAAGAAAACCAGTGAGTTTTCGTTGATTTGAAACTATGATAATATAAACTAAGTGGTAAATATAATGATAATTAATGATTAAAAGTGATAATAAATTGAATAAATTGCTAAATTGATTAAATATTTAAATTTTAATTGAGAGAAAATAATGAACATGATTAATATGAACAATAAGGTATATTGGTTTGAACCCTTTTGTATCTACATGCCCTGATCTAAGTGTATTGATTGCTCCATTATGCCCTATAAATTTTTTGTCTCATCTGTAGCGACACTTAGGTGGAAAACGTGATCCTAGCCCTCAAGTGCGCGTTTATGCTATGTGTACAGGAGACATGGAAATCTATATAACCTTTATGTATAATTTTTTGTCTTTGTGTGTGTTGTGAAAAATGTTAGAAGTCTGTAAAGTAATTATGATTAGTTATAATAGGAATATGAACTCATTTAAATGTGTGTGCGTGTACCTTGTTTGATTTTCGAATGACAGTCGATTTGATTACATTTTGTAAAAGTCGATGCGCAGGCTTGAACTGGAATCCAAAATCGGTGGCATGAAAAAGTGGGATGATATGGAGAAATCTGAGGCTGGGGAAAAGCGGTGACTTATTTTTATGTGTTGGCCGGAAATGAGGGGTGGTAATTGGATCCGGACTGGGGCGTGCCGAGGAAGTACGCTCCCTTTATTTGCATTAGCTGTCTTACTCAAATTTTATGACCTCGCGGAACTACGTCCTGTTTTCTATTTGACTTTGTGGGTGTGGCTCGGATCTTGTTACTTTCAGTTACTTCTATTTCCTCGGATTTTATTTAGATTTTCTGCAAAAATGGTTCCTAAAATTATGAGAAGTTTTATAAATGCTTGTCCACAATGAAAAACTGCCTCTTGTAGTTCGAAAATTCTATGAGAGGGCATGGTATAGATAAACAAATAACTAAGAAATAAAACTGGGATATATTTGTATGGTAGAACTAACAAACAAAGGATAAAAATCAGATGAAAGATAGGGTATTGCCCCATGTTCTTCCATATTATTGTAAATGGGGACTCTGAAATATTTGTTCGAACCTTATTCATTGTTGGCCGTTCAATTTCGCACTGTTTGATATCTTTGGGGGGTGGTGTGATATGATTGAAATGGTTGTCAGGTTTGCAGTTTTTAACATCGGGGAGGAGTGGTGCAAATCGCCTTGTTGCAAAAATGGCAGGGTCTAAATGTCTGAAAGGCTCGCTGCTGGTGGGTTTGAACCTTAATGACTCTGCTGGGAATAATTCGGGTGTTAAATGTTTGAAAGGGAACGTGTAATTGGGTTCGTGCTTTATGTGATATGTGCTAACGGCGGGTGGTGATATATAACGGATTGTTTCTGTATACAGCTTAAGTTTGTTGACGTGGATTGTGTCATTGTCTCTTTGAAGAGGTTGATTTGGTCGATCTATACGGACCACATTTGGTGAGATAATTTCTAATATTGCGTGGGGTCCTGTGAAATAGGGCGCAAGTTTCCCTGTATTTGGGTGGTGATATAATTTTACTAACACTAGATCACCTACTTCAAAATGTGGTTGTTTGTGTCGTTGATCATAAATGTTTTTGTCTTGTAAATGCTTGTTTTGTGTGCGTGTGTGTGCAATTTTTCTAGCTTTGTCGATATCTGGGTAAGGTGTGCTATGGTCAGAGAGTTCGGGGGGTAGGATACCAAACATTAAGTAGATGGGTGGAAAACCTGTGGTAGAGTGTGGGGTTTTGTTATATATAATTGTAACTCTTCTGACCAACTTGGTCCATGCGATCTTAGGATTTTCTAGATGTAATAGCCTAAGTTTTCCCGTGAGGGTGGCATTCAGGCGTTCACATAGACCGTTGGCCTGTGGATTGTTGCTGGTTGTAAGTAATGGGTGAATATTTCTATTAAGTAGGAAACTACGAAATTTTGGCGAAGTGAAGGCAGGGGCTCTATCCGTAAGAAGGCGTTTTGGAGAGCCATCCTGTAATACTCGCTTAAGTACCTGTTGGTAGGTGATGATGCTGGTGGATTTAGATGGAAAAGTCCACGCGTAGCGCGAAAAATGATCGACTACCACATGGAGGTATATTTTGGTGTTGCCATATTTGGTAAATCCTGTAATGGTGTCAAGGGATAATAGGTCAAAGGGTTCTTTGGCTTCCGGAGGTTGACTTAATTCCCCGTAAGTGGGTCCCAATGGCCGTTTTGTTAACTGGCAGATGGGACAGGTCTTAACCTTTTGTTTAATATCTTTGGACATACCTTGCCAGTAATATTGCGTGGAGATGAGTCGTGACATTTGTGAAATACCGGGGTGATTGTATTGTGTGTGTACTGTTTGTAAGAGTTGTTGTATGAGTGGTTTTGGAATTATAATCTTGGTTACACCTTTTCGGGAAACTGTATGTAATCCATTACGATCAATGGTCAGGTTAGATTTTCTCGATGGAGACGTTTGGTGGGTCTTGATGAGGGTGGCGTCCAAGAATCCACAAAACGGGTTACGGGACAAGAGATCTGCTTCATATTGTAGTTTTCCCTTTATGTAGCGGACCTCATATTCGTAACTCGATAGTCGTAAACTCCATCGAAACAATCTGCCGGACGGGTTTTTGATGGTTTTCAGCCACTGTAATGCGTGATGGTCAGAAAATATAGTGAATTTTCTGCCCATAAGATAGATGCGAAACTTCTCCACACTCTCAACGATTGCTAAGCACTCAAGTTCAGAGATGGAGTAGTTTTTCTCGTGTGGGCGCAATGTTCGGCTGAAATATTGAACTGGATATACGTTCCCGTCAGGGTGAACTTGTTTGAGAATGCCTGCTATACCGAGGGTGGATGCATCGCAATACACTTGGCATGGCAGACCTTCTTTGTAAAGGTGTAAAATGGGGTGTTGTGTGAGGTTTCCTTTCAGGTCAGTGAACGCCTCTTGACAAACTTCATTCCAGTTCCACACGACATCCTTTTTGAGGAGGTTATTGAGTGGTGCTCGCAAGCGAGCGTATTCCGGAATGAATTTGTTATAGACGTTCACAGCGCCTAAAAAGGATTGTAGTGTTTTTCGGTTGTGTGGCTGTTTGATGGCGTGGATAATGTCGGTGTTGCGTGTGAGCGGTGTAATTGTACCAGCTGTAATGGTGTAACCTAGAAAATCTATGGACTGCTTAAAAAAATTCGCATTTTACGAAGTTAAGTTGTAGTTTCTCTGCTTCGCAAAAGGCGAAAAATTGTCGCAGGTGGTTTTGATGCTCCTCCAATGTGTTGGAGTAAATGATGAAATCATCAAAGTAATGTGCCACACAGTCAAGTCCGTGTCTCTGTAGGACCTGACTTATGGCTCGTTCGTAAATCTGAGGGCTGGTTTTTAATCCGAAAGGTAGTCGAGTGGGTTGGTATAACCCTTCGAGGGTGGCAAATGCTAACAGTGGTCGAGAATCGGGGTGTATTGGGACTTGCCAATACGCGGAGGATATGTCTGCCGTGGAGAAATATTTGGCCTGTGCGAGGCGGTCTAGGATATCTTCGATTCTCGGGAGGGGATGGACATCAGAGCTGATTAGCTCGTTCACCTTTCTGTAATCGATACAAAACCGTTTGGTCTTGTCGCGCTTAGTGACGAGGGTGACAGGGCTCGAGAAAGGTGAAAAAGATTGCTCTATGATGCCGTTCTCCAGCATTTGTTGGACTTGATTACGGATTTCTTGTTGGTCACATATCGGAACACGATATGGACGTATGGTAATTATTTTATCGGAATTCGTGGGTATTTTTACTGGTGGAATCCGTAAGCATGGTACGTTGAATTTGTTCTGTGTGAAAATGTGAGTGTATCTTTGTAGAAGTGTTGTGAACTGCGGTGTATAGTGAGTGTTAGATGTTGTGTTGTAGTATGCATGTGGCAAAGGATTTTGTTGTGTATCAATGGGAGTGTCGAGTTCGTTGTGTGGTTTTGTCATGTGATAGTTGTGCGACGGTGTGTGATCACCTATGTGCTTGGTATGCGAGTTGCCCCGCTGTGTGGGTGCGTTTTGGGCATGTTTACAAGTTGAAGTCGTTGTGACTTGGTTATTTGAGGGCATGTAAAAAAGGCAATTGGCCTTAGTGAAAAAAGGGCATGTAGGTAAGGGGGTGTTTTTCAATGAATGCACGCAATGGTTGTCATAGGCGGAAGATTTGGCTGTATGGTGAGATCTTTGTGACATCGCCTGACACTGCCAGTACGTGCATACATTTGGCACATTGTTAAAATGGTAGGATGGGATAGACAATGGGGCGCCCAGCTGGAATATAGTGCATTTATTAAAATCTATGGTTAATCTGAATTTATGGAGGCTATTGATACTAAGAATTCCAAATGGTAACGGTGCATTCACTACATGGAAATTCTCTCTTCGGCATATTTGTCCTATTGTCAGTGGGATAGACAGTTTACCCATGGTTTTTGCAAAACCGTTTAGGGTTTGGAGGTTCAGTGAATGTCCCTCAAGGGTTAAATTAGGCAGATATGTTTTTAACATATGATAAAGATTATATGGCACTATATTCAGGCTGGCGCCTGTATCAATTAAAAAGGGGCATGGTATATTAGGGGCTAGAAAAAGTTTTACAGTCAGTTGGGTTAGGGATCCTACCTCAGTCTCGAAAAGTCTGCTCGGCTGGGGTGTCTCTGGCTTGACTTGGTTGTTGTGGACTCGGGACTGGCTGTTTTGGGACTGTTTGCACTGTCCGCACTTTTTCGTGGGTCGTCGGGACTGGTCGATGTCGGCATTCGCTGTGCCAGTGCCTCGCGCCGCAGAACTTGCAGTTGGACGGCGGAAGAGGTGCATTCCATGCACCTGGGCGTCGGGGTGTGCTGTGATACGGACCCGACATTGTGGGTGGTTGATCTTCTCTGGGTCGCGTTGTCGGTACACTGGGCCCGTGGATCCGCTGTACCAGTCGGAACCACTCTCCTAGGTTCTCGGGAGGCACTACGCGGACTAGGCGCTGGTCGTTGAATGGCAGCCCTTCTGTCAGCGTCTCGAGAATCACCTCCTGCGGAAGTCCTAGTTGCAATCCCATGGCGGTTTTCTCCCGGTAGTAGGTCTCTAAGTTGGTTTGCCCAGTGAGCTTCATGGCGAAATATTTCGCAAAGGACGCTTCGCTTGATTCAGGATAGAGATCTAGGAGGATTTGCCTCACCTGGAAATAGCTCCGGTCGGCCATCCGAAGTTTCCTGAAGAGCTCCAGGGGTTGTCGCACCAGATAGTTTGGCAGGCGGAGTAATTTTTCTTGTTCTCCCATGGAGGCGTCTTCCATTTTTCGATCGAACGCCTGGAAAAACTGTGTCGCGCTGTATGTTCCATCGAAAGGCGGGATTGTCGCCTCGGCTCCATCAGAAACCTTTGCTCGGGTCAAGAGCGTCGACAGCTGGGTGACGACGTCCGCTAGGGGCGCAGTTGTCTCGCCCGTCTCTCTTACTTCTTGCCTTTCTTCCGTTGTTTCCGTCGGGCCGTCCGACTTTACGCCTATGGGATCCTGATTAAGCTCCATAATATCTTTATCCTGTCGACTTAACCGTTCTGTGACAATATCGTTGCGGAATTTCTTGTTGTTCGATGAGAATGGTGAGGCTTGATTGAAACGCAGTCGTTTGAGTGGAAGGTGAAGCATACAGTTAGGAATAATCAGGACACGTAATGGGGTTTGAAAATGAAAGGCAACTGGTTTGGAGGAAAGAAAGCTTGAGAAAACGGAGCGATTTTGACTTATTAAATTCGGATCACATGGTGATGATCGACTTGACTATGGGATGAGTTGAGAGAGAGATCTCTAGAGCAGATGTTACCTTGGTGAGTAAGTCGAAGATTGATCCGAACTCGGTGGGAGCGAAGCCACTACTCTAGGTGTTGTTCCGATGGGAGCCAAAGCACTACTATAGGTGTTGTTCCTATGGGAGCGAAAGCGCTACTAACAATTCTTGCTTCTCGATTTAACACCAAGACTTATCTTCTTTCCCATTGGTCGAGAGATGTCACATGACCGTTTTTCTATTGGTTGACCTACTTAGGTGTCGTTTCCTAATTGGTAGGAAGATGTCACGCGGCCGTTTTTCTATTGGTTGACCTACTTAGGTATTGTTTCCTAATTGGGCCTTGCGGCTTTCTTTGGCGGAAGATACGCCCGGCCTCGCCCAGGAAATATTGGGCGTTAAACTTAGCTTTTAGGATTTCCGGGGTCAGAAGGTTAACTGTGACTTTATTAATAGTTTTCTTCTCTTTTAAGCCTACTTCCTAGGTTTTTCTCTAAGGCGTTCTATCCTCCAGTTACCTTTGTTCTTTTATTAAATCTTTTTAAAACATACATTGTACATACATAGTAGGTCGGAGGTGCATACAGTTATATACAAATTATGACATATATATATAACCTATTTTATTTTCTCTCTTTATATATTTTTAATTATTAATTTTAGTACTCAAATAATATTTTTATAAAATAATTATAAAATAAAATAATTATATATAATAATAAAACAATATATAAGACAAAAGATTATTTTAAAAAATCACAGTCAAGTTATTTTAAATTCGTATTTATGTAAAACAACAAAAAAAGAAGAAGAAACACACGTCATGTAATTTAATGCAGTGACATGTCCAAACTTGTCAAGTGGGATGTCACCTGATGTTAGCGACAAACTTGAAGGACACAATTTATTACCTGTCCCATCCTTTAATACACTTTTTTATAATAAAATACTTCATTTTTAATAATTATTGAGAGTGGTTCTCAAGTCTTCTATCATTTGAAGTAAGGGTATATAGTAAATATATATATATACACAATTATAATTCCAATTGTCACATTATTGATAGAATTTGTCAAAATAATTTTTAGCAATGTGTGTTTCTTCTGATATTTATTTATCAAATATTTTATCTGTGCATATTATACTGCAATGATAGAAATTATTATTCATCAGTTTTGAATCCTCAAATCTAGACATTCTTTATCATTGCATTAAGGTCTGTAGAGATAATATTTAATAATAAATATCACAAAGAAAACATATTGTCGAAATAATTATTCGTATCAATTATATATATATATTGAAAATAGAGCAATCCATAAATAAATCTTTAATTAAAAAGGAATATATTGGATCAAAATATTATTTATTTTACCAATATTTCAGTTGGCTGAACGCCAACCTTTTTCAAGGTATTATAACATGTTGTTGACACACATTAATATTTTGAAAATAGAGCAATCCATAAATATTTTAAACACTTTTTAATTAAACACATTACTATGTTTTAAAAAGGTTGGCGTTCAGCCAACTAAAATATTGGTAAAATAAATGATATTTTGATTCATATATGCCTTTTTAATTTAAATAAATTTCCTTGGAAAAACAAATGATTACCTTTTATATATATAAACATCAGTATTTTAAAATTTAGAACAGATATAACACATATAGATATTCACGCCTGAAATTTGATATTGAAAGAACAATAAATAGAAAGGCGAAGAAAATATTATTTTAAGAATTTGAAGAAAGTGATATTTTTTGAAACTACAGAGTGTCGAGACTTCTAATTACAATTTTATCCCCATCTTGTCTGGGATTAAAACGAAATCAGAAAACAAATTAAAAGATTCAGATTGAGATATTATTTTTTGAATAAGATTAAAATAAATAACATTCATGTTTAG
This sequence comes from Cordylochernes scorpioides, assembly GCA_030710605.1. Lineage (NCBI taxonomy): Eukaryota > Metazoa > Arthropoda > Arachnida > Pseudoscorpiones > Chernetidae > Cordylochernes > Cordylochernes scorpioides. Next base: position 205,580,946 of record CP092863.1, on the reverse strand, counting down.
TGAAATTATAAATATTTTTTCACAATTCATTTTTATTATTATTCAGAAATGGTGAAATGCATAAATATTATTACAACAATAGTAATAATGATATTAATATTTATATATTTTTTAATATAATGATAAGATAATTCACACATATATATCTCTCTTTCTCAATAATAATAAAAATATATACGTCGAATCCTGTCAACTTATACGGGTCTACTGTCGTAAACCCGGGTAAGCCAACAAGTGAGTTGGAAGCAGTCGGGGTTGAGTGGCAAGGCGTGCAGAGTGGGAAGTCCGCACGGGACAGTAAGGACAAAGTTTAGGATCAAAACACGTTCTTCTAGTACATCTCACGTGACACCAGGACCAGGGGAAAGTTGAGGATTAACTGAGGAAAGCTCGGCGTCCTGCATGAAACCGCGGAGGCAGAGAGGAGCTAAATTTATTACCAATCGTAAATAAGACACGCTATATCCGATCTGGATAATTGCGCGTGAAACTATTTACAATAATTGTAGTAGAGTAGGTAACAGAATTGTCAAAAATAAAATAAAAAATTAAGAAAAAGAACATTGAATAATATAAAGAGAATAATATATATGCAAATCATTTTCTAAATGAGTGTTTTTTAAAATTAAATAATAACTAAGAATATAAATAAATAAATCTCTTTTTAAAACAATTTCATGGGAATCCTATGCATAATAAGAATATATGTAACAAATATAAGCAGCACAGAATCCCATTTTGTTTTACATTCATGGATAAAACTTAAGGAAGTTGTACCGTTTAGCATGTATATCGGGATTGAGACAATAACTCTGATAGATATTACAGTGACCTTTATTGAGGGCTCACAAGATAACGAAGTGTGAACAAAATTGCCTCTGTCTTCTTCTTTTTCTTCAACAAAGGAGTACCGGCGACATCAAAATATACAACTTCTTTAAGTTTTGTCTATGAGTGTATATATATTCTCCAGGAACTGATGAGCCAAGCCCTCTCATTCAATATCTTTTATCATTGCAGTAAGAAGTCTGTAGAGATAGAAGTTGATGATATATGTGGAAAGAAACACATTGCCTGAATATATATTTCTTGAAAATAAAGATACTTCGGCCAGTAAATCTTTTTATTACCTCAACGTTTCGATAAAAAGCTTTTGTCCTCGACAGGAGCAAACAAAAATTAAAACATTTGGCAAGGGGTTAAAATTATTCTAAGGATCCAAGGGCGAAAAAAGATTTACTGGCCGAAGTATCTTTATTTTCAAGAAATATGAATTCCGGCCAGGCAGCCTCTATCTTTAAATATAGATTGTTATACATTGTATCGTTCGATGGCAATTGAATTTATAAATGTAATATTCTCAGAATATAAAGGCAACACAATATCTCAATAAGTTATAACACTCTCTCTCTCTTTAAATATAGATCCAAATAATATTATAATCGAATTAAATAAATATAAAAATATTTGCAGAGTTTTTTTTATTCAGAAACTGGGAGTCAAGCTTTCACGCGGTCGCGCTTCATCAGGCTAAATATATTAGAAATTCACAGAAATAAATATGATAAAATCAAATAAAATTTATTTCTGTGAATCTTTATTACATGTATGTTGCATGCCTTTGCGTAGCCAGTGGTTTGATGAAGCGCAACCGCGTGAAAACTTGTCTCCCATTCTCTGAATAAAGAAACTTTGCAAATATTCTTATATCCCGATGCACTAGCGCGCCATCTGTTATCAAATTACGAAACTATTTTAGACGCGTAATATTCTTTTTAAAATAAAACATTTTTTACTGCCCTTACTGCAATGGAAAAATTAAAGGGAGGGCCTGGCTCATCAGTGGTGAACCCTCCCAGCGGTTTCGTCAGTTTAATCTACCATACCGCTGTTATATTGCATTTTTGGAACTTCCTTTTATAGTGATACTGATGCTTGACTCTTCGAATGGGTATTTCAGATGAACTATGGACATAAGCTTTTAGGACAGCAGAATTAGATATAATTATATATATATATATATAATATGCTTCGAGCAATCGCTTTTCCGCAAATATCAATTTGTGTCTTTTATTCGAACAATTATATTACGATGCACTAGCGCGCCATCTTTTATCAAATTACGAAATGATGAGCCAGGCCCTCCCTTAAATTTTCCATTGCAATAAGGGCAGTAGAAATTGTTTTATTTTAAAAAAGAATATTACTTGTCTATAATAGTTTCGTAATTTGATTCTTTTATTCATTTAACACTCCCTCAATGATTAAATTCAGTGGAGTAATCCATTCAATCGTCTAATTCTATTACATAACGTCTTAACACTTTTCACTATATAATTAAGTCTCCGATTCCAATAAGAAAAAATCATATTGTTTCATGATGAAATTTCACAGAAGAATTTGGCAGATTTGCGTGCATATATGAACGAAAGAAAATCATATTACTAAAATAATATTTATATTATACGCCCATTTAATTATATACTAGCTCTACGAAACTGGTTATTACGTATTTAGTATGTTAATTATTTTAAAACGACAAAACATTTATTTTATTATAGTTAAAAAGTAAAATAAATTAGCATATTATGATGCACTAGCGCGCCATCTGTTATGAAAATTCGAAACTATTTTAGACGCGTAAGATTCTTTTTGAAATTAAACAATTTTTACTGCCCTTACTGCAATGGAAAAATTAATGGGAGGGCCTGGCTCATCATTTGCTCGATTGCTCGAAGCATATTATATATTTATAATTATATGTAATTCTACTGTCCTCAAAGCTTATGTCCATAGTTCATCTAGAATACCCATTCCAAGAGTCTAGCATCAGTATCTCTATAAAAGGAAGATCGAAAAATGCAATATAACAGCGGTATGGTAGATTAAACTGGCGGCACCGCTGGGAGGGTTCACCACTGATGAGCCAGGCCCTCCCATTAATTTTTCCATTGCAGTAAGGGCAGTAGAAATTGTTTAATTTAAAAAAAGAATCTTACACGTCTAAAATAGTTTCGAATTTTCATAAAATTAGCATATGCTTATAAAATATTTGAATACAATTAAAGTACACAATGAAACACAAAACTTGAGGAAGTTGCACTTTTTTAGCATGTTTATATATTTATTAATTTATTATTTTTAATTTTTAAATATATTTTTAAAGGAGAACGTTCGAATTTACCTGTATGTGGAATTTGTCTTCATGAAAGCAAATAAGGAGTGGTTGATACTTAAATTATTGAACTTTTCATTAGGGGTTTTCACTGGTATATAGGGGGGAAGAAGTCCGACCACACCTCCCTGCGGTTCCCCCTGGACCCTTGGAATATTTGACCAAATTCTGGTTCGTTTCCAAGGTGACTAACATGGCAACGGCACCCATTTTCTAATGAAGAACAAAACCGATATCTTCTGCTTTGATAGAGATGTATGGAGATATCTGAGGCTCTTCATTTAGCACGACAACAAAACAACTGGTATATATATATGGTGAGTTGCGAGCAGTCGAAGTGGATTCACACAGGAATCAGAAGTAAGAACCTGTGAGGTCAGAGAGGAAAGAGAAATTCTAAGGTCCACCATGAGTACAATTGACGTGGAGACAGCGTCAGAGAGACAGGGCAATGATCCCTCAGTTCCCAGAATTTAACGACCATTAAGGCAACCTAGTTGACTAGATCTTAGTGAACAACTTTCTTTTAAATTCGCGTATTGTGAATTAACCTCACTTAGAACAAATTATTGTCGAATAATTCATTGAAACTAACACACCGCTGAGTATATTCCAATTTACTGATTAATATATTAATTATACCAGAGCCGGAGTTACGCAAAGATAAATAGTGACACAATATGAAGTAAGAAGACAGGAAGACAAGAGTAAATACATATAAAGCGATATTTGAATTTATCCATATGGATCCATTAATTATAAAACGTTCATATTTGGAAAAAACTATTTATTCTTCTAATATTGATTTTGGTTGATCGCCCGTCATCCTCTAAGGGAGAATTGAGCAAAGAACACTATCTATAGTAAAGTATATTGATAATCTAAATAATTTTTCACTTTTCTTTATTAACAATTAACAATTATTTTATTTCCAAAGCGCTATATCCCGCAAGGAATACTTGCGCCAAACAAGGAGAAAAGTTTATTTTCATAAGTTATTTACATTATTCAACGCATGAAAACATTAGAGATCCAGATTTTGTAGAAAGTGTAGAATGTATTTACAAAATGAATTGAACCTTAAATATGATTTAAATATTTTTTATCGGAAATCAAATCGTTTATACATCTTCAAATTAAAGATACTTCAGCCAGTAAATCTTTTTTATTGTCTCGACCTAAATCGTTTGTCCTCGTCAGGAGTGAACAAAAATTAAAACATTTGTAAAAGCATTATATTTATTTCTCACAAATCATTTTCCTATTTGAAACATCTTTTTATATAGAAAATATTCTATATGAGGTTATTTATTATTTGTTGTTTTTGTCTTGTCCAATGTGTGAATAGTCTTAAATATTCCCATACATCTCTATCAAAGCATCTTTATTATATGACATATATATATATATATATTGAAAATAGAGAAATCTCTCCATAAATATATCTTTGATTGAAAAGGCATCTATTAGTTAGAAAAATAATTTATTCACTAATATTATGACATAAATATGTTGTTATACCTTGAAAAAGGTTGGCGATCGGCCAACTCAAATATTGATAAATAACAAAAACAACAACAACAGCTTTATTAGGGCATATCCGTCCTGGATATATTGATAAATAAATAAATTATTTTTGATACAATATATGTCTTTTCAATTAAATATATATATATATATATATATATATATATATATTGGTCAGGTGTTGATATTAAACATAAAGAAGGCATAAACTGACAAAAGGACATGAAATAAGGTCAGGATATGCCTTCTTTATTTTTAATATATATATATATATATATACTTCCACATTTATGCAGCCTATTGTTGGATCGTTTATGAAGACAACTCTCAGATTTATAAAATTAATTTATTAAACTTTAAACAGTTTTAGATATAAAGAGAGAAACGAGTTAATTACCTCGTATTTAAGGCAACAAAATAATCATATGATTTTCATACATCGTTCTAACTAGATTCAACTTGTGAAAAACAGACGACAAAGAAAAAAATAAACAAATTAATAATAGAGGGTAAGTTCCTATTTTTTACAAGCTTTCACACTCAAAGAATAATCATTTTCTTGCTTCACCTATGTATATATAAATAATAATTCATTAAATGATTCTCTCTACCTTATTAAAAAGAAAATAATTCCAACACGATAATTAAAATGCTGCTAAATAACTTGTTAACTCTAAACAACCCTGTACCCTTCAAACATTTGACATTTAATTACTACAAAATAAATTAATTTTTAACAAAAAATAGTGTATAAAGGCGAGTATTTTTGAAATGTATAAACATGTTTTGCCACTATCAAAAAAATTAACTTCCTGATTGCAAATACTATTTTCAAATAATATTACAATTTTTAAAATTATCAGCAAATTTTATTTTAAAATAAATATGATTAAAACCTATTATTAACGAATTATTTTTATATTAAAGTGTATTTGTTGTAGAACGACATTTGAAAATTATCCCGCATGTGTTTCCTTTGAACGAAAAATCGAAATTTATTTTAAGGAGAAATAACGATTATTTCTAACCTTAGGGATGAAGTATGAAATGATGAATTGTGAAGAGTAATTATAAACGGAAAAATAAAGTGTCCAGGGATTTTTATTTTTCCGTTTATCATTACTCTTCACAATTCATCCTTTCATACTTCATTCCTAAGGTTGGAAATAATCGTTATTTATCCTTAAAATAAATTTTGATTTTTCGTTCAAAAGAAACACATGCGGGATAATTTTCAAATGTCGTTCTACAATCATAAGCCGCATTATATTGTATTATTAAAAAAAAGTTTATTTATGATATTGTGTGTAAGAAATAAATGGAAGTATAAGAAATTATTGTTTTTGACTCGTTGCTTTAGATGTTGTACAAAATATGAAATATAGCGTGAGAGCGCCCTTGCAACTATAGAATAATTTTTAACGCCTTGCTAAATGTTTTTATTTTATTTGCTCCTGACGAGGATAAAAGATTTTTGTCGAAACGTCGAGATAATAAAAATATTTACAGGCCGAAGTATCTTCAACTTTAAGAACTATGAATGCTGGTCACAGGCAGCCTCTAAATAGGATTATTCATGATGCTCATGATTCTTTTTGAATAAAACAATTTACATAATAAATAAAGTATAGATAATAAACAAAACGGCTTCCGAGTGTGAGAGTTTCATGTTTTAATATATTACGATTCACTAGCGCGCCATCTGTTATGAAAATTAGAAACTAATTTAGACGCGTAAGATTCTTTTTGAAATTAAACAATTTCTACTGCCCTTATTGCAATGGAAAAAAATTAATGGGAGGGCCATGCTCATCAGTGGTGAACCCTCCCAGCGTTTCGCCAGTTCCGTTGGGAGGGTTCACCACTGATGAGCCAGGCCCTCCCATTAATTTTTCCATTGCAGTAAGGGCAGTAGAAATTGTTTAATTTCAAAAAGAATCTTACGCGTCTAAAATAGTTTCTAATGTTTTAATATATGTAGTATGGTTGTTGCGTGATGTGTTGGTGTGGCTTGTGGAAAGGCTGCTGATAAAATTATAATTAAAATTAATTTATTTAAAGCCAGAAATATATAAAGACAAAAGAAGTAACGGTTGAAGTAACGGCGTTGGACTAGCCTTGTTGTTTACCGCGTGAGTGCCAGATCAAGTGTCGGAAGACGCCAGTCGCTAGAAAGTTCCGGATGACGCCCGCGCATGCGTAGTGACGTGTTCTCCCAACACGCGCTTGCCGACGCATAGTGGGGCCGCCATTCTTCTGCCCGTATGTGTTTTGAAGCTTTGTCCCAGTTCGCTGAAGCAAAGTGCGGTCACCACATATATATTAATCTCAAGCTTTCGGATATCACAAACCTTTCTATAAGAGTATATAATCACTATATATTCTTGTAGAAAGGTTTGTGATACCCAAAATTTTGAGCTAAATATATATTAAAACATGAAATTCGTCTTCTCTCTCCAAGAAACCGTTTTGTTTATTATTCATATGTTAATGCAGATGATTTTACTTTTACGTATAATAAATAAAGAAAAATATTTTTTTGAGTTTTTAGTACCCTATATTGATAAAGAGGGACAAATTCTTCGAAATATATTTGAAAAAAAAATATTTTTCTTTTTCAGATCCAAGTACGCCTTAAGGAAACGACATTGAGTGACATTTTTAATCTAGAGAATTTCACAAACCTTTTTTTTTTAATATTGATTAAATATTAATACAATCATAATTATATAACCGGTAACAACTAAATAATATGAGATTTTAAAATCCGGACCTCAACATATCTATTAGCGTTTATAAATAAATAATAACATGAAAATATATAAAATAATATATTTCTATATTTATACAAAATAATGGGTTTTGAATATTATAATCAAACCAAATATAAATATATCTCATTTTCCTTTTTTTTCTATAAAAGTAGAATCATAGCTTATATAAGGACAGTATTGTTAATAAATGAAATATCTATATGCCTTTTCGAATGAATTTATAGATAGATAAAAGCTTTTTTGAAGCAAATTAGTCAGGTATTGAATGAATTAGGCGGGCTTCATTCGGTTTCTATTTCATACCAAACACAATGTATACTGTTTCCAGACGAATGCTTTGTTAATTATTACTATTATTAATTAACTAAAATAACAAAGCTATCATTATCAATCTCATTTTCAAATGTATCTAATACAATAGAACCTTTATGAGAGGACATTCAGGCTAGAGGACACTCTTTACAAAGGACAGCTTTCATTTGCAAAATTACCATTTTTATTAACTAGAGAGTTGTAAAACTTCTCTGTAAAGGATACCTAGTTGTAGAGCCAAAGTTTTCTTTAGAGAGAGGTTTCCTCTCAATAGAGAGTTGCTAAAAAGAGGACACCTCTCTTTAAAGGACACTTTGGCTCTGTAACTAGGTGTTTTTTACAGAGAAGTTCTATTGTAATTTAAATTCAAGTAAACTTGAAGATAAAGGTTGCGTGGCTGGCATTCATTGTTATTGAGTAAGATACATTTGGCCGAAGTGTCTTTTACTTCAAGTAAAAGTCAAGTTATTATGTTCAATTTTTTTTATGAAACACTTGTTTGTGTATATACTCATGGACAAAACTTGAGAAGTGGAAGGTATTTGATGTCGTCGGTTGTCTGTTTTTTTTAAGGAGACAAATGCAACTTTGTTCTTACACTTGGTTATATCGTGTGTCTTCAATAAAGATCACTGAGTATCAAATATCTTCCAGAGCTATTGTTTGAATTCCAATATACATGCTAAATGGTACAACTTCATTAAGTTTTGTCTATGAATGTAAATGTGTTCCGGACGTATAATGTTCGAGAGATTCGAGTATAGGAATGAAAAAAACAGACAAAGACATCATATAAGATAGATGAGGTTCCTATAGAACATGCCGAGGATATACTAAATTGTCATTCTATAAAAAAGTCCCTTGTATCAATATTAAGATGTGAATACCAAGCCTCCAGGAATATAGATTTATTTATTTTTTAAAGAAAACTATCTCTGGAGGCTTGGTATTTCAAACAAATTTGTTATTGTCTTCTCATTCTGAAGGCATCTCAAAAATATTCAATATCATTCGCGTATTGTGAATTAGCCTCACAGCGAATAAATAATTGTTGAATAAATTGTTGAAAATAACACACTACTAAGTGTCTTCCAATTTAGTGATTAATATATTAATTTTATCAGAGCCAGAGTTACGCAAAGATACTTTATGTATTATTTATGAACGGAGGAATACGTCCAGGGTAGCCTAGTGGACATGGCATCTGCCCGGTAAGCGGAACACTGTGGGTTCGTTTCCCATCCCTGGACACTTTTATTTTTCCGTTCATCATTACTCTTCATAATTCACCCTTTCATACCTCATCTAAAAAGGTTAGAAATAGTCAATATTTCACCTTGAAATAAATTTTGATTTTTCATTGAAAAGAAACTATGTGGTGTAACTTTAAGTGTTGTATTACAATATGAGTAAGTAGACGAGAAGACAAGAGTGAATGTATATATAGCGAAATATGAACCAATTCTTATGGATCCATTATTTATGAAACGCCCTTTTTCGAAAAACCTATTCATTCTTCTAATACTGCGACTTTTGGTTGATTGCCCGTGTTCCTCTAAGTGAGAATTCTGCAAAGAACACTGTCTATAGTAAAGTATATTGATAATCTAGAGAATCTTGTTCTTTACTGTAGATATAGTGTTCCTTATAGAATTAACTTTCGGAAGAAGGCAGGGGGGATGAGCCACGTTTATATTTTATAAGAATAAATATCTTTGATCGAAGATAGGTGTTTCATAATTAATATATATCTATATATATAAAATGAATGTTTGTTTTTTTGTCTGTTTGTCTGTTGGTCTGTATGTCCGGTATACAAATTCGCAGTAGTTCACTAATTCAAACCAAAATTTCCATACATAGGTAAAAAATAACGAGGATGACGATAGGCTATTTTAAAAAATATATAAATCAATTATTAAAACTATATATTCAAATTATTCTACTTAGCTCACGAGCAGCGCCCTCTAGAACGCGGGGGATCTGACGGCGGGGCGTGCCCATTGGCTGCCGGCGAGCACGTGACTTCCCGGCCCCCCCCCCCCCCCCTCCGAGAAAATGTGATCGTCCGGCTGCCGGCCGGTTGGCCAGTTCAAGTTCCCACCGCGCGCGGTCCTGGCGCGCGGGGGCAGAGTTGGTGACACAGCTGTGCCAATTGCCAAAAAAGCCTCGCGGGTGACCTCCGGGAACTACGTCCATCTTCCATATGTAAAATACATTTAATCGTGTAAACCCGGGCGTTGCCCGGGTCATTCGTCTAGTTTAATATAAAGGAACGTGAGAATGATATTCTTGCACCAAAATGGCATCTATTCTTCGTAAAATACATAAAAATCAGGAAACAATGTGTTTTTACGAGGGTGAGTAGAAAAGTAAGGTCTCCTATTTTTTTCATAGAAAAATACATTTAATCACAACTTTTTATACATCATTGGAAAGGTTGGACACTTTGCTATTTTTCTACATAGTCGTCTTGATGCTCAATCACTTTTTTCATCCTGTCAACCAACTTTGTAATTCCGGTGTTGTACCACTCTCCCGCCGCCTCTTTGAGCCACTTGTTGAGCAGCTTTTTAAATGCGAAAAATAATTCTCCGGTCGAAATTCACCGTCAGTTAGTGGAAGTGTATGGTGAGAAGTGCATGGACATCAAAAATGTGCGGAAATGGTGCCGGGAGTTTAACGAGGGGCGGATAAACATCCACGATGAACAGCGGTCTGGGCGGCCGAGTTTGCCGGAATCAACCGTGGCTCGAATCGACGAAATGGTGCGCAAACCGGCGGATAACCCTTGAAGAGATCGAGGATGGCCTGAATGAAGATTGCAGCCACTTCTCCGTGCACAATATTGTGTCTGAGACCCTCGGCTACAGAAAGGTGTCCGCCAGGTGGGTCGACAAGTGGCTCAAAGAGGCGGCGGGAGAGTGGTACAACACCGTAATTACAAAGTTGGTTGACAGGATGAAAAAAGTGATTGAGCATCAAGGCGACTATGTAGAAAAATAGCAAAGTGTCCAACCTTTCCAATGATGTATAAAAAGTTGTGGTTAAATGTGTTTTTCTATGAAAAAAAAATAGGAGACCTTACTTTTCTACTCACCCTCGTATGTTATCACCCCAGTACGAAACGTAGAGTTGGTGATAATGAATGAGCCACAACACCAGTTTAGACAAATTCAAACACAAAGCTTATCTGTATACCAAGATTTCGAGCTTTGGCCCTTGTCCTGAAACTGGTATACAGGTTGGCTTTTGTCGAATCATCAACTTTACGTTCTGTACTGCGGTGATAACATAAAAAATGCATTTTGTTTTATTATATTAATTCATTTTAAAAGGGAAAGGCTCTTTTTTGTTGCATTTTTATGTAGGTTGTTGCGTGTATCAATGAAAACTTTTTGCAGTGCTGCAACTATCACCATCTCATGTGTGAGGCAGAAGCAGCCCCAACCGTCTCTTAAATTTAACTAATTCCACGCCATCAACAAAATCTGAATAAATGATTATAAAGATACATATTTTTGATAGTGAATATGGGTATTTATAATATTTAGTACAAAACTGAAGTTCCTGAACACAATAAAAATACTGCATGGATTACAGAAGAAGGATGTCTTGAAGAAGTAAAATAATGGCGAGGACCAATCAATAAGGATTTAAACCAGGAAAATCCTTGGAATCCAAACCATAATCTCTTGTAAAGTGGAAAGTTCTAGTTATTTGTGAGTTCGGTCAAAAGTTCCAGGAAGTTCCTAAATATAGCTCGGGGACATAGAATTTTGAGTTAAGAATTTTGAGAGAAAAACAACGTTCTAACTTGATTGATCGAATTTTTTTACTATTTTTGTGCGTTATATCGATTTAATTTAGAATGAGGAGGTTAGATGATTGCTAGAGTTTGTTGTGTCCTTTAAAACTTATATTTAATAGAAGAGAGAGAGAGAGAAAGAAAAAAAAAAAGAAAATGTGTGCAAATTTCGGCCTCAGTGTCTGAAAATTTAGATAACTCTTGAAAATGAATGGTTTAGGTGCAAATAGGCGAATTTTGTCCAGTTTATCAGTAAATGGCCTGTCTAGATAAAGCAATAGTTTTAAAGTGTGAAATAAGATTATTAGGCCTTCAGAGAAAAGTTTATTTTTAAAAAAAATTATTTACAAATCTCTCAAGCTGTCAGTGCTATTTAAAGGCGATATCTTCATTTGGAAGTTATGGGGTGAGTTCAGGGAATAGTATATTATAAATTCCAATGATATCTATTCTTCTTTTTATTTATATAAAAATAGACACTTCGGCCAGTTGGAGTTTTTCATTTTCTCAACGTTTCAACAAAAATCTTTTGTCTTCGTCAGGAGAAGTAAATAAAAATAAACATTTGGCAAGGCGTTAAAAATTGTTCTGAGGTTTGCAAGGGCGTTCTCACGTGATTCTTCGAATTTAGTACAACATCTAAAGCGCGAGTCAAAAACAAATATTAAACTCGTCAAAGACTATGATCTTGGAAATAAAAATATATAATAATAAAATTATAACAAATTAAGTAAAAATAAATAAATAAAGTAATATAATAATAATCACAAAGATTATTATATAGATTTATAACTATTATGTTCAATTTTTTATCTAGCTTATTAACTACTTTTTAAATTTAAAAATGAAGCATATTGTTGCGGAATATCTTCAAAAGTATTTATAGTTCTTTTCCCAAATTCTCGTGATACCCATCCCTCTAAAAATAATCTTTCCTTTTCAAATTTTATATTCCTATGAAATATCTCAATATCATTCCAATCTGGCCTATGTCCTGAAAATAATGCATGTTCCCCAATTTTGCTTAACGCCCTTCTCCCCAATAAACCCTGTTGGTGTTCCTTAATTCTGGTCTCTAAATTTCGGCCGGTTTCTCCTAAATAAATTTTGTCACATTCTGTGCATTTAATCCCATAAATTACGTTATTTGGTTTTGATGTGCCTATGTTATCCTTCATTATGTTATTTCTAGTTAAAAATTCCCTTTTTGTCCCAGTACTATACCAAATATTATATTTACATTTTTTCAAAATTCTAGATATTTCGTTATCCACTTCTCTAATATAAGGAATTATTATATTATTGTAACCTTCTGTAGTTCTATTCAAATTTGGCCTATCTATTTCATATCTTCTAATCCATTTATTTATGAAGCCAACTGGATATTCGGATTGTTTTAACTCCGCTTTAATTTTCTTTATCTCTTTTTTATAAATGTCTTGGTCTGTACATACCTGTTTGGCTCTTTGTACAAGAGATTTTATCACCTGCCTTTTGTGTAATATAGGATTGTTAGAATTAAAATTTAGATGTATCCCACAGTCTGTTGGCTTTCTGTAAACGCTGGTTAGAATAGATCCATCTTCTTTACGGCTTAATCCTACATCTAAGAATGGTAAAAATCCTTCTTTTTCTGTTTCAACGGTGAATTCTATTCCTATTTCTAAATTATTTAATTTGACAATGATCTCGTTAAGTTTTTCTTTTTGGAACACTGCGAAAACATCATCTATATACCGTCCCCATATCTTTATTCCCTCTATTAAAATTGCCTTTCTATCTATTGATGCCATTACAATGTCAGCTATGATCATACTGGTAGGGCAACCCATAGCAGTACCGTCTTTTTGTCTGTAAAATTTAGCCCCATATCTAAAATAAATATTTTCTAAACATAACCTAAACCCTTCTATCATTTCATCGATTTCTAATCCCTTGATTGTGCAATCTTGTCTTTTTACCTCGAAATATTCTTTTAGCTCTTTAAGAGCCAGACTTCTATTAATATTGGTAAAAAGCGATTTGACGTCAAAGGATACCATTATTTCATGTTCATTCAGCTTTAAATTTTTTGTGATATCTAATAACTCTTTCCTATTTCTAATTTCTAACCCAGAAATCTTTCTTGTAGTCGGAATTTGGTTTTTAAGCCAGTCCGCCAAACCTCTGGTGGGGGCCTTGAATCCTGATACAATGGGCCGTAGGGGAACTCCTTCCTTGTGAATCTTTGGAAGTCCTTTGAAGAGAGGTGCAGCGACATCTTCTAGCTTTAATTTTCTTTTGTCTAAGGCCTTAGATTTCATGCTTCTGATAAATTTAGATATTTTAAGCTTTATCTTTTTAGTAGGGTCTCCTTGAATTTCTTCATATGTGTTGTTATCGTTGAGGAGGCTCGTGATTTTATCGTTGTAATCTTCTCTCTTCATCACGACTGTCTTGCCTCCTTTATCAGCCTTAGTTATAACTATTCTGTCGTCATTTTTTAATTTCTTGATATCCCCCCATTCTGAGCTTTTTGCTTTATCTAAATCAAACTTCTTTTCGCTTTTTGTTGTCCTTGATATTACATTTGTTATTTTGTTTCTAATAATAACTTTATCATTTTCATTCAAATTTTTGATGCCATTCTCAATGTTAGAAATTAATCTAATGTAATCATTTTTGAGAGGCATAGAGGCATTTTGAGAGGAATTTTTAACTAGAAATAACATAATGAAGGATAACATAGGCACATCAAAACCAAATAACGTAATTTATGGGATTAAATGCACAGAATGTGACAAAATTTATGTAGGAGAAACCGGCCGAAATTTAGAGACCAGAATTAAGGAACACCAACAGGGTTTATTGGGGAGAAGGGCGTTAAGCAAAATTGGGGAACATGCATTATTTTCAGGACATAGGCCAGATTGGAATGATATTGAGATATTTCATAGGAATATAAAATTTAAAAAGGAAAGATTATTTTTAGAGGGATGGGTATCACGAGAATTTGGGAAAAGAACTATAAATACTTTTGAAGATATTCCGCAACAATATGCTTCATTTTTAAATTTAAAAAGTAGTTAATAAGCTAGATAAAAAATTGAACATAATAGTTATAAATCTATATAATAATCTTTGTGATTATTATTTTATTACTTTATTTATTTATTTTTACTTAATTTGTTATAATTTTATTATTATATATTTTTATTTCCAAGATCATAGTCTTTGACGAGTTTAATATTTGTTTTTGACTCGCGCTTTAGATGTTGTACTAAATTCGAAGAATCACGTGAGAACGCCCTTGCAAACCTCAGAACAATTTTTAACGCCTTGCCAAATGTTTATTTTTATTTACTTCTCCTGACGAAGACAAAAGATTTTTGTTGAAACGTTGAGAAAATAAAAAACTCCAACTGGCCGAAGTGTCTATTTTTATATAAATATGAATGCCGGCCAGGCAACCGCTATCTTTTCGATCTATTCTTCTGTTAATGCTATTGTGTATTCTGGATTTGATAGATTCTATGATAAGTCTCGGTAGTTTATTGGGGATGTTGGAGTAATGGGTCTTTGATTCTGATAGGGAGAAGGAATGGCCAGTTTCTCTTAAATGATGGTGTACTAAAGATTTGGTGTCTTGATTATCGATAATTCTCTTAACATTTAAATGAAGATATCGCTTCTGAATAGTACCAAAAGCTTGAGAGATGTGTAAGTCAAAAATATTTTAAAAATAAACTTCCCTGGAGACTTAATGTTCTTATTTTAATATTGATTCAAGGGATTAATTTATTGAATTGGTTTTAAAGTGCGTTAATTATGGTTAATGTTTAGATGAGTTTGTCTAACTCTGCAGTAGTTGCTTTTATAATATGAATTTTGCTATTTAGATTTGTATAACAACTTTTCAGTGGTTGATCCAGGTTGATCCACTTTGCCGTAGTGGGGGGGCCCGAGTCCGACTTCCAAGTCGTTCCGCCAAGAGATCAACACCATAGAGGTCCGTACGTCTCTTGACCTCACGGACAATACAGCAGCTACATTATGCACCCATGATATGTCAAACTTATCTTACACAGTTAACTCCGGCGGTACTAAGGGGGAAAACCGCGCCATGGCTACAGAGGTGGGGGCTATAGGCTACACAAATGGAAAGTTACTACGCGGCCTGGACAACCGTGCAACACCTCAACAGTCCAAAACAATCAAAAACCTCTTGGCCGCTTCCTTAGAATCTGCCAAATTAACGTAGAAGGCCTAACCACAGCAAAGACTGAGATTCTGGAAAGAATGGGAAGAGATGAGAACATTGACATATTTGCTCTCCAGGAAACCCACATTTCTGAAGACCATATCAGTCGTCTTAAAATCCCAAACTATGATCTGATTGCATATGAAAACCACCCTAGATACGGCTTGGCAATTCTGACCAAAAAATATATTTCCAATAATTCATTTCCTTCAATCAAAAGCTCCCACTCTATCTCAATAACACATGATTCTTTAAAAATTCATAATATATACAAGCCTCCCTCACAAGATTGGAACCAGCAAGTCCTCCCAAACACTTCTCACCCCTCATTATATTGTGGAGACTTCAACTCGCACCATAATTCTTGGGGATACACTACAACCAACACCAATGGTGAGCTGCTAGAAGAATGGGCAAATAATAACTTTCTTCACCTTATTTATAACCCAAAACAAAATGGATCTTTTTCTTCAGGCAGATGGAATACCAGAACAAATCCTGACTTATGCTTTGTATCAACTGACCACAATAACAAGCCAATCCCTACTACGAAGAGGATTCTTAAAAAATTTCCCAAAAGCCAGCACCACCCAATCATTCTCGAGGTAGGACATTTCATCCCTGTGACCTTGAAGCCTTTCCTCCCTCGATGGAATCTTCAAAAAGCAAACTGGGAAAATTTCCGTGCCTACATTGATCAAAACATCAACAGAATTCAACCTCTGCCTTCAAACTATTTTAGATTTGTAGGTCTCCTCATGAAAGCCGGAAGGAAGTTTATCCCCCGTGGTCACAGAAAGGAATATATCCCAGGTTGGGATAAAGATACCGAGGAGCTCTATAGACGATACAAATATTCCGACAATGAGGAGACAGCAGAGATGCTAATTAATCAGCTTAAT
Organism: Cordylochernes scorpioides; assembly: GCA_030710605.1. Taxonomy (NCBI): domain Eukaryota; kingdom Metazoa; phylum Arthropoda; class Arachnida; order Pseudoscorpiones; family Chernetidae; genus Cordylochernes; species Cordylochernes scorpioides. Next base: position 205,564,208 of record CP092863.1, on the reverse strand, counting down.
TCTTCAAGAAAAGAGAAATGGATGCAGACAGTTTCAGACCTGGATCTTACACACTCCAGTAGGAAAGGGTGGGATCTCCTAAGAAAGCTTGGAAATGCGGAAGCTACCAACTCCGTCATAACCAACATAACTCCCAACCAGATAGCAAGACATCTCCAAACAGTTTCTAAAGTAAAAATTCCTAAAAGAAAGAAAAAGGCCATGAAGGCAAGAATTAAAGAAGAATTTTCAAAATCTAATTACTCAAGCCACCTCTCAAGTCAAGTCAACATAACGGAAATAGAAACTGCAATCAAATTAACCAAAAAATACAAAGCTGCAGGCAATGACGAAATACCAGCGGAATTCCTTATTGAGCTGGGAAAAAGGGCTAAATCATGGCTGGCTCGATTTTTCACAATAATAATGGAAACCGGCAATATCCCAAAAGAATGGAGACAATCAAAAATCCTTGCCGTCCTAAAACCAGGCAAAGAACCTACCTGCTCAGCAAATTTTCGTCCAATTGCGCTTCTCTGTACAACCCACAAGCTTCTGGAAAGAATCATTCTAGCCAGACTTACTCCCATTCTGGACCCAGAAATCCCGGTGGAACAGGCGGGTTTCAGAGGCAACAGGAGTTGTTGCGATCGGGTTGCATCCTTGACATCCTTCATCGAAAATGGCTTCCAACTGGGAATGAAATCTGCAGTTGTGCTCCTGGATCTTTCGAGTGCATATGATACAGTGTGGATTGATGGCTTGATTTATAAACTTGCTAAAGTGCTAAAATGCAAACAGACCCTCAATCTTTTGTCTTCTCTTCTCTCACCCAGGAAATTCACAGTATACCTTAACTCTAAATCTAGCAAGGAATATACTATATATAATGGCCTCCCACAGGGATCAGTCTTGTCTCCACTTCTTTATAACTGGTACACCCATGATATTCCCCAAACAACTTCAAAGAAATTTATTTACGCAGATGATACAGCCATTCTAGCCCAAGCAAAGACTTTCGAGGAACTGGAAATCCAACTGAATAAAGATCTTGAAACTCTACATAATTACTTTGAAAACTGGTCTCTGAGGCTTAATCCTGCAAAATCTGTACATTGCTGTTTCCATCTTAACAATCACAGAGCTGAAAGAAAACTCAAACTATTTATCAATAACTCTCAGATAACTCATAGCGAACATCCCAAATACCTAGGCATTCATCTTGACCGCACTCTCACCTTCAAAACTCATCTCACCAAGTTAAAGGGGAAACTATCATCACGTAACAATATCCTCCATAAGCTGGCCGGCTCTTCCTGGGGCAGTGATGCCAACACCCTGCGTACTTCTGCCTTGGCATTGATCTTCTCCACGGCTGAGTATTGTGCTCCAGTATGGGAGGGGAGCTGCCACACGAAGCTAATAGACACACAACTAAATTCTACCTTACGAATTATAACAGGGGTTTGCCAACCTACAAGAATCGACTGGCTTCCAGTTCTTGCTCACATCTCTCCGCCTGAGCTACGCAGAAAGGAAGCCACCAAGAAAATGTACCAAAAACTCTTGGATTCACCCGACCTCGAAATTAACCCAATCCTACAGTCTCCCCCAAAACATAGACTAAAATCAAGGAATCCGATATGGTCCAGAGGAAACCAACTTCTCTCCCAAAATTTTAAAATCTCAGAAGCATGGACAAATTCCTGGATCAGCTCCGATATCCCAAACAAGAACCTCATCACAAGCCCAAGTGTCAAGATCCCAGGTTTTTCCCTCCCTCGACGAGAATGGGTGCTTCTAAACCGCTTTAGGACAGGACAGGGAAGGTGTGCAGAGCTGATGAAGTTATGGGGCTACACCAAAGATCCAAATTGTGCCTGCAACGTCCCACAATCAATGTCCCATATACTAGATGACTGCCCGCTGTACAAATTCAATGGAGGAATCTCCAATCTCCACTCTGTCACCCCGGAAGCCCTGAACTGGCTGAAGGCCTTGCCTCTCAGACTTTAATGACCGAGAAGTCCTCACTTCTTTTTTCTAGATTTGATTCATTTTGTCTCCTCTCTTATTGTAAAGACGTTGCTGTATCACCTCATAAGCATAAATAAATAAAGTGGTTGCTATTCAAGAATTAATCGTGCAATTTGTGAATTGCAATAACTTTTTCAGTGGTTGCTATTCAATATATTATCGAGAATATTTGGTTGGTCTAATTTCAGGCAGTTGATATTTAAGAATTAAACGTGAAATTTGGATGTGTCTATTTTTGCAGTGCTTGAAAAAGATCTTTCAATGTTTGGTGAAATTTAACTTTGCGGTGGTGTTAATCTAGGATGTTTTGTGCAATTCACCTAGACCTAAATTTGTGATAGTCAAAGTCTAGATTGGATTTGTGTGATTCTGGTTTGGATTTGAGATATTTTTCACTATTTGATACTCTAAAATAGTTAACGCGCGTGCGCGCAATGTAGTTGGATTTGCTTAATGTATTTTTATAATGATTACTATTTTAGAATGGTTTGTTTAATTTAGTTGAATTTTAAAACTTATTAGCTGTTTATATATATTTAAATTTAATTTTTGAAAGACAATTGCATCCGCTAAATTTGAATATTGATGGTTATTATGAAATGATTAGAGCATTTTACACTCATATACTGCTTTTCACATGTTTAGACATGTGGTGCACTTACAGTAAAAGAAGTCGCCTACTTCTACCCACCATGATTATCATGACCTGTACCACGTGTACTAGGAATAAGTAAAAAAAAACTCATTAACAAAACTTAAGGAAGTCTTATATTTTGATGTTGCAGATCGTCTTTTGTTCACATTTAGTTATCTCGTGTGTCTTCAATAAAGGCCATTGTGTATCAAATATATTTCAGAGTTATTGTCTAAATTACGATATACATTCTGAAAGGTACAACTTCTTTAAGTTTTGTCCGTGAGTGTAAATGATATAGGAACACCGTGAATGTCATATTCTAATTTGTAAAAACTTGGAATTTCGTCATATCCTGAAGTCTTTTAATACAAGTATAGCTTCTGAAATCATATTACGAGTAGCTTGACAGAAAAATGTTTATTTATGAATATTCAAACATTTTAGTCTATATCTAGCTTTGCATATTGTACCTATATATTGTAACAAAATATAATTTAATATACAGATTAACAATCTTGATCATTATTTATTTAAAGAAAAATATAATAAGGAAGAAGTGAAGAAATGGAAAGTATAAAGGATTCTATTATAAAAGAGTTTTTCATAAAAAGTTATTTTATTTTCATTAATTCATTTTAGTGCTGTAACAAGTTCACGCTGAAGTTTCGTCAGTTACGCGTCATAAAAGCAGAACATAAGAAAAAAGGAAGAATTGAATATATTAAAAAATAATAAAAGATAAAATATACCACCATGATAATATTTCATCAAATTTGAGTGAAAGGCAATAAGAAAGAAAATTCAAATATATATTTTTAATTATTTTTTTATATAATTCATATATATTTATTAAAAAACGAAAGAAAAAATAAAGCTTTCGTTTTTCAATGTGCTAAGCGTATTTACGTAAGTTTGGCCTTGAATACCCATTTCTTGGTTTTTCGGGAAGCCTTTGGGATCAAAAAATCGTTTTTGGTCGCAATGGGTCAGCCTACTCCACGCTGACGAGCGCCAAAAAGCGCGAAACGCGTTCGTGGATGGCTTTTCTTGATTTATCAAGAAATTGGGTTGGCCAAATATCAGGGAAGAGGCTAAATCAATGTTTAGTTGATTTCTGTTCCACCAGATGGCGCTCTGCCTTCTGAAAAGCACATGTGCTCCTGGTCAGGATATGCCATTTTTAATATATATATATATATATATTGCTGGTGTTACTTTTCCCCTTTATACTACTATATGCTAACTACTTATTTATCACATATATATATATATAAAAACAAACCTCACATGTTTAAAATAAATATTTTTTTAATATAAATTTTGAAATACTCTTAACGGGATTATTCGATACAGAATTAACTTGCTGTTCTGACTCAAAGTTAAATTCAGAATCTGTATTTCTTAATATTTTACTTTTCTCTATATCCCAAAAAATATTTACTATTAATATATATATATAAACAATATAGGCGTGTAGTATAACGATAATAAACAGATACAGAATCCTACTGGAATGTATAGAGAGAGTTTATAATAAAAATAAACCAGATCTATGCAAAATTCCTTTTTATATGGCCAAGTTGCATACTTGCAGTCTTATCTCTTCAACCCTCCAGGGTCAATCCTTCTGTTATCGAGGCCCACTTCCGGCAGGCTTTAGGGCCTTTAATCTATCTAATGGGCAGGTAAATGTGGCCTTTATAGCGATCGATGGTAGGGCCATTATAAATATACAGCGTTCGGAACTTCAGCTCCCCCTTCTATATTATACGATGCATTAGCACGTCATCTGTTTAACGAAATTTGATTTATTTTTGACGTGTATGATTCTTTTAAAAATAAATAATTTTTCTACTGCCCTTACTGCAATGATAAAATAATGGGAGGGTCTGGCTCATCAGTGATTAACCCTCCCAGCGGTTTGGCCAGTTTAAACTACCATACCGCTGTAAAATTTCTATTTTTTTTTACTTTCCGGTTTTTATTTCATACTGATACCGATGCTAAACTTTTGCGGAATGGGTATTTTGAATGAACTATGGACATAACCTTTGAGGTCAGTAGAAATACATTTAATAATAAATATATAATATATTTCGAGCATTGTTCTTCCGCAAATACGAGTAAAATATTTTAAAATATTATATAAAATATTTAACAGCAACAACAACTTATTTGGGGAATGGAAGAGAATTCTGTTCGATTATTTTAAGTCATTCATTCAAAATATGAGAGTTACATTTATAAACCAAACATCCTTAATATTAAGGTCGTTAAGAGAATCCATTTGGATTGAAACATCGTCCAGTTTGTGATAACATTAAAGAAACGAATAAGTTTTGCTCTCCTCTTGAATGGCCATGGCAATTTTTAGTTATTCTAACTATTATCAAAACGACATTTGAAAATTACACCGCATGTGTTTTTTTTCAAGAAAAATCAAAATTTATTTTAAGGAGAAATAACGATTATTTCTAACCTTAGGGATGAGGTATGAAAGGATGGAATTGTGAAGAGTAATGATAAACGGAAAAATAAAAGTGTCCAGGGATGGGAATCGAACCCACAGTGTTCCGCTTACCGGGCAGATGCCATGTCCACTAGGCTACCCTGGACATATTTTCCCGTTCGTAAATAATACATAAAGTAATTTATAATACAATAAGGTTAGAAATAATCGTTATTTCTCCTTAAAATAAATTTTGATTTTTCTTGAAAAGAAACACATGCGGGGTAATTTTCAAATGTCGTTTTACAATCACAAGTCGCATTATATCATATTGTATTATAACTATTATCATTTATATTAGAGGATTATATAACCAATAGCAAAATGTCTTCTTCATTTTCTTTTTTCTTAAACAGGTACTGGTCTATAGTGGGCGGTAAAAATTCTCTATTTGGAGTTCTTTAGTCCTTCTCTCAGTCAAAAAGCTATAAATGCTATAGAGTTGGAATATTTTCCTGGTGATTAAAAAAAATGAATTTTGCCATTTTTTCTTGGATATACATAATTAGCGTTTTCAAGTGGACGAAGATTAAAATCCAGGCCCTCCCATTAATTTTTCCATTGCAGTAAGGGCAGTAGAAATTGTTTAATTTCAAAAAGAATCTTAAGCCTTTAAAATAGTTTCGAATTTTGATAACAGATGGCGCGCTAGTGCATCATTAAAATATTGATAATTTCAATACTATTTGAAAAAGCCACACATATGTTTCTTTAACTATAATAGTATAGAATCATTGATATTCGTATCTTAGCCAATTTGATAAACTAGAATTTCCCTTTTTTATAATGTTCACTTTTCCATTATCACTGCGTATTTCGAAAAAAAAAAAGCATAAAACTCCTCAACTCTTTTTTTATTTTTTTTTTAATTATAGGAAATCTTTCGGGCAAACCCTTCTTCTGCTAAATAAAACGTTAGTTAACTGGAGAAGACTTGCCCGAAAGCTTCCTTCAACAAAACAAATAAAAAGAATTGCGACGTCTTATGCTTTTTTGTAGTTTACTTGGTCTTTTTACTTTCGATTAGATGGCATTTTGCCATCAGCAATATTCCTTCAAACGATCGGGAAAGGTTGTTTTATTTCTCTCAAATCCATACATCTTCTTTTAACTCTTTGGTAGAAGTACCAATAACTTATCTTCAGTACTAATACCTTATTTGGATTTCTTTCAAGTTGAAGATTTCATCATTCTTTTTATGAAATTTTATTGTTCTCTTGACGTGTCTGTGACCCACTGTTGTCCCTTTAAAAAAAAGGCCATCTACGTCCAATGATTTACACAAGTGGATCCAAAACCTTTCCGATTTGCACCAAATGTCAGGATTCTCCAACGAGCCCAGAACACATCATGCAATTTATCAGGCATTGCCGAACAGACATCTACACCGATCCAGCTGTGGTCATCGAGGCGATAAAGAGGCCTTCAGGATCTGGTCTAGACTTGAAGTCCAGACCTGGGACAAGAAAAAAAAAGGGGGGGAAAGCTTATTACTAAAAAGCTAATATTAGCTCATTAAAAGCATTAATAAACTTTCTACTTTTTTGAAAAGGTCAACAGTGGGTAGCCGGAATACCAAAAGAATAATAAACCTCCATAAACAGATTGATGAATTCTTCCATTCTTAAGTTATTAAAAAATCAATCTCTACAATTAGTGTATTGTAACAAAGTAGTTATTATTTTGAAGTGTATTATTTTTTATGTTTATATTTTACTATACTCTGTGCACTTCCCTTCTTTTGCTTATCTTTTGTTTATCATTCATAGTTTGTTCTTGTCTGAAATAAATTGTTATCTCATCCCGAAGTTGGTCTTCCATAATATTCCACGTGGCAGTATTCTCTATCATTTGGATTTGTCACCTTTTTGAATCTATAATACAAATATCAATAATATGCAATAATATATAATGCGGCTTATGATTATAAAATGACATTTGAAAATCATTCCGCATGTGTTTCTTTTAAACGAAAAACCGAAATTTATTTCCAAGGAGAAATAACGACTATTTCTAACCTTAGGGATGAAGTATGAAAGGATGAATTGCGAACCCTGGACGCTTTTATTTTTCCGTTTATTATTAAAAAGCTAATATTAGCTCATTAAAAGCATTAATAAACTTTTTACTTTTTGAAAAGGTCAACAGTGGGTAGCCGGAATACCAAAAGAATAATAAACCTCCATAAACAGATTGATGAATTCTTCCATTCTTAAGTTATTAAAAATTCAATCTCTACAATTATGGTATTGTAACAAAGTAGTTATTATTTTGAAGTGTATTATTTTTTATGTTTATATTTTACTATACTCTGTGCACTTCCCTTCTTTTGCTTATCTTTTGTTTATCATTCATAGTTTGTTCTTGTCTGAAATAAATTGTTATCTCATCCCGAAGTTGGTCTTCCATAATATTCCACGTGGCAGTATTCTCTATCATTTGGATTTGTCACCTTTTTGAATCTATAATACAAATATCAATAATATGCAATAATATATAATGCGGCTTATGATTGTAAAATGACATTTGAAAATCATTCCGCATGTGTTTCTTTTAAACGAAAAACCGAAATTTATTTCAAAGGAGAAATAACGACTATTTCTAACCTTAGGGATGAAGTATGAAAGGATGAATTGCGAACCCTGGACGCTTTTATTTTTCCGTTTATTATTACTCTTCGCAATTCATCCTTTCATACTTCATCCCTAAGGTTAGAAATAGTCGTTATTTCTCCTTTGAGATAAATTTCGGTTTTCCTTTAAAAGAAACACATGCGGAATGATTTTCAAATGTCGTTTTACAGTAAATATACACTAAAAATATTTACATTTTAAAATATTTCAACTTTGAAATAATAAGATAACGTAATCTCTATTTTTGTGAGTTTTTTTTTTGTGTATTTGATTGATATTCATTTTGACCATTGACTAATAGATATAGATATTTTTGGATATGTAATTCTTAACCGTATAAATAAAGAGTTGACCTTTTCATACTAGGTCTGTATAGTCTTATTTTCCTCAAGCTCAACTACAATACGCTCTAAATGGATAATTTCAACTAATATAATGAACTACTATCCTGCAGGCCACCTTTCAAACTGAGAGAATATATTTTCTTAATTTATTTAATTTATTGTTAAAGTTACTCAAGAATGTGTGAGATTGTGGCCATAGAAATAATTTAAAAACCATTCAGACTGTAGAATTTCTTAGATCCTTTAATATTTATTGTTAAGGTTACTAAAGATTGTGTACAATATTGGGCCCATTGAAATAATTTTAAAGCTTTTCAGCCTGAAACGTTTCTTAGATCCTTTAATTGACTGTTAAGGTTACTCAAGAATGTGTGTGATTGGACCCATAGAAATAATTAAAAACCTTTCAGACACTTAAATATCTCTTAGATTCTTTAATTGACTGTTAAGGTTACTAAAATATGTGTGTTATTAGACCCATAGAAATAATTAAAAACCTTTCAGACACTTAAATATTTCTTAGATTCTTTAATTGACTGTTAGGTTTACTCAAAAATGTGTGTGATTGGACCCATAGAAATAATTAAAAACCTTTCAGACACTTAAATATCTCTTAGATTCTTTAATTGACTGTTAAGGTTACTCAAGAATGTGTGTTATTAGACCCATAGAAATAATTAAAAACCTTTCAGACACTTAAATATCTCTTAGATTCTCTAATTGACTGTTAAGGTTACTCAATAATGTATGAGTGAGCTCATAGAAATTACTTTTTAAATCTCATTGTAAAATTGAATAAATTAGAGGATTTCGTATGTGGGAGTTCGAACCCTGGTTCCACTATGTTAAACATAAACGTTACAAAATCCCAAACAAACCACTAAAACGTAATTACTTCACAGAAAAAAAATTTTGCGCCAAAATTGAAAAAGAAAGATTAAAAAATAGTTTTTAATCTACAAAAAGTTTTTATCTTTGACTAAATGTAAATAAACTCTTATAAAGCACTTAGTAAAGAAAAGTAAGTAAACAGAAATAAATGTTGTAATGGTGAAAATAGAAGTCAATTTTAAAACGAAGAAATTTCTATTTTTAATGCTTAGAGAAAACAATAAAATTCTTGGAAATTTAATCGGAGAGAAGAATTTATCTATTTTTTTGTAAATATATTAAAAGATAATATTTATTTTTTTAGTAAAAAAATAATTTAATGATGGCTTGACGTTAATAATTTCGCGGTAGCTCAGAGAGTGGTTGTTATTCCGAACAGTGGTTGGCTTTTCTTGATTTATCAATGAAATGGATAAGTCAAATATGATGAGATATTAACACAAAGCAATAACGCGCCATCTATACATATAAAATGAAAGGGTTTAATAGCACGAATGTTTATTTTATACGCAATACAAACTTCTACTGTCCTTACTTCGATGAAATGCTGGATTAAATTGGCGAAACCACTAGGAGGATTCACCACTGAAGAGCCAAGCCTTCTCAATATATTTTTCATCGAAGTAAGGACAGTAGAAGTTTGTATTACGTATGAGATATGCCTAAAATCAGCTTTTTGCTGATTTCAATTCCACTTATGGCTCTTAGACATCTAAATAGTCATGTGTGTGTTCAGGATATGCCATTTATTGTTTTTTTTTTTTTTAATATCAACACCTGACTATCTTTCTTTTTTATTTTTACATTTTATAAATGTAAAAGGCTTGTCTTTGATTAGTATAATAATATTGTGGCGAAGAAATAATTTATTATATAATTATTCAACGAAAATATTTGAAACAGATATAAAATTTTACATTTGTTAAATCATCATTTAGAGTTGCCTAGTTTGCTTGCTCGATATTCTCTAGCTGTAGATAGTTTTGCTGATTTGTTAATAATTGTCGACTAGTCGCCGTGACGTCATCAATAAATACTTTCACACCTTCAGATATACAAAGACTTGATTTCTACGCTACAATATTTAGTGATCATGAGGTTTGCAGGTTTTGGGAACTTAAAGAAGGGGTAGGGGTGAAATGTGGAAATAATTTATGAAAAAAGGGGAAAATATAAAAGGTTCAAGAGTTGATATTAAAAACAACAACAAAAAAGGCATATTCTGACCTCTCACATGATCAGATGATGCCATGTAGTGGCATGAGAACACCCATTTCCTGTGAAAATCTATTATTGGAAATTTGAAGAGGGCTTCATTTGTGGAATTCTTTCTTCTCAAAGATAGATCATAGTAAATTGGACACAAAATATTTGATGGACAGAATATCATTTATATTTGTAAAATATTAAATTATTAAAAAGGTTGAATCATTAGAGTAAACCTAGCAACAATTCGGCTTATTTTATATTTAAATGATAAGGATTTTTTTTTCTCAGATAGGTAATTTAAATCAAAATTTTAGAGTTTCTAGAGGAAAATGAGTAAGATTGGCTCTATATATACACAAAGTTAGGATGAAGTTTTCAAAATTTAGAGCTCAAAATAATAATTAGCACTCTCTTTTAGAAAGCCCAAGGAAATGATCGGGGCAATATGCAATTCTGAGGCTTTGATCTTAGAGAACACACGTTGCAATGCCTCAAGGAATTTATCAAAGCTTCGCCACAACCGAAGATCTGGCCGCTGATTTTGAAGGCCGCACGTTGCGATGGCTCAAGGAATTGATCAAAGTGTCGCCACAACTGAAGATCTGGCCGCTGATTTTGAAGGCCGCACGTTGCGATGGCTCAAGGAATTGATCAAAGTGTCGCCACAACTGAAGATCTGGCCGCTGATTTTGAAGGCCGCACGTTGCGATGTCTCAAGGAATTGATCAAAGTGTCGCCACAACTGAAGATCTGGCCGCTGATTTTGAAGGCCGCACGTTGCGATGGCTCAAGGAATTGATCAAAGTGTCGCCACAGCTATAAGATCTGGCCGCTGATTTTGAAGGCCGCACGTTGCGATAGCTCAAGGAATTTATCAAAGCGTCGCTACAGCTATAAGATCTGGCCGCTGATTTTAAAGGCCGCACGTTGCGATGGCTCAAGGAATTTATCAAAGCGTCGCCACAGCTATAAGATCTGGCCGCTGATTTTAAAGGCCGCACGTTGCGATGGCTCAAGGAATTTATCAAAGCGTCGCCCCAGCTATAAGATCTGGCCGCTGATTTTGAAGGCCGCACGTTGCGATAGCTCAAGGAATTTATCAAAGCGTCGCCACAGCTATAAGATCTGGCCGCTGATTTTGAAGGACGCAGGTTGCCATGGCTCAAGGAATTGATCAAAGCGTCGCCACAGCTATAAGATCTGGCCGCTGATTTTGAAGGACGCAGGTTGCCATGGCTCAAGTAATTGATCAAAGTGTCGCCACAACTGAAGATCTGGCCGCTGATTTTGAAGGCCGCACGTTGCGATGGCTCAAGGAATTGATCAAAGTGTCGCCACAACTGAAGATCTGGCCGCTGATTTTGAAGGCCGCACGTTGCGATGGCTCAAGGAATTGATCAAAGTGTCGCCACAGCTATAAGATCTGGCCGCTGATTTTGAAGGCCGCACGTTGCGATAGCTCAAGGAATTTATCAAAGCGTCGCCACAGCTATAAGATCTGGCCGCTGATTTTAAAGGCCGCACGTTGCGATGGCTCAAGGAATTTATCAAAGCGTCGCCACAGCTATAAGATCTGGCCGCTGATTTTGAAGGCCGCACGTTGCGATGGCTCAAAGAATTTATCAAAGCGTCGCCACAGCTATAAGATCTGGCCGCTGATTTTAAAGGCCGCACGTTGCGATGGCTCAAGGAATTGATCAAAGCGTCGCCACAGCTATAAGATCTGGCCGCTGATTTTGAAGGCCGCACGTTGCGATAGCTCAAGGAATTTATCAAAGCGTCGCCACAGCTATAAGATCTGGCCGCTGATTTTAAAGGCCGCACGTTGCGATGGCTCAAGGAATTGATCAAAGCGTCACCACAGCTATAAGATCTGGCCGCTGATTTTAAAAGCCGCACGTTGCGATGGCTCAAAGAATTTATCAAAGCGTCGCCACGGCTATAAGATCTGGCCGCTGATTTTAAAGGCCGCACGTTGCGATGGCTCAAGGAATTGATCAAAGCGTCGCCCCAGCTATAAGATCTGGCCGCTGATTTTGAAGGCCGCACGTTGCGATGGCTCAAGGAATTTATCAAAGCGTCGCCACAGCTATAAGATCTGGCCGCTGATTTTAAAGGCCACACGTTGCGATGGCTCAAGGAATTGATCAAAGCGTCACCACAGCTATAAGATCTGGCCGCTGATTTTAAAAGGCGCACGTTGCGATGGCTCAAGGAATTTATCAAAGCGTCGCTACAGCTATAAGATCTGGCCGCTGATTTTAAAGGCCGCACGTTGAGATGGCTCAAGGAATTGATCAAAGCGTCGCCACAGCTATAAGATCTGGCCGCTGATTTTAAAGGCCGCACGTTGCGATGGCTCAAGGAATTGATCAAAGCGTCGCCATAGCTATAAGATCTGCCGCTTATTTTAAAGGCCGCACGTTGCGATGGATCAAGGAATTGATCAAAGTGTCACCACAGCTATAAGATCTGGCCGCTGATTTTAAAGGCCGCACGTTGCGATGGCTCAAGGAATTTATCAAAGCGTCGCCACAGCTATAAGATCTGGCCGCTGATTTTGAAGGCCGCACGTTGCGATGGCTCAAAGAATTTATCAAAGCGTCGCCACAGCTATAAGATCTGGCCGCTGATTTTAAAGGCCGCACGTTGCGATGGCTCAAGGAATTGATCAAAGCGTCGCCCCAGCTATAAGATCTGGCCGCTGATTTTGAAGGCCGCACGTTGCGATAGCTCAAGGAATTTATCAAAGCGTCGCCACAGCTATAAGATCTGGCCGCTGATTTTAAAGGCCGCACGTTGCGATGGCTCAAGGAATTGATCAAAGCGTCACCACAGCTATAAGATCTGGCCGCTGATTTTAAAAGCCGCACGTTGCGATGGCTCAAAGAATTTATCAAAGCGTCGCCACGGCTATAAGATCTGGCCGCTGATTTTAAAGGCCGCACGTTGCGATGGCTCAAGGAATTGATCAAAGCGTCGCCCCAGCTATAAGATCTGGCCGCAAATTTTGAAGGCCGCACGTTGCGATGGCTCAAGGAATTTATCAAAGCGTCGCCACAGCTATAAGATCTGGTCGCTGATTTTAAAGGCCACACGTTGCGATGGCTCAAGGAATTGATCAAAGCGTCACCACAGCTATAAGATCTGGCCGCTGATTTTAAAAGGCGCACGTTGCGATGGCTCAAGGAATTTATCAAAGCGTCGCTACAGCTATAAGATCTGGCCGCTGATTTTAAAGGCCGCACGTTGAGATGGCTCAAGGAATTGATCAAAGCGTCGCCACAGCTATAAGATCTGGCCGCTGATTTTAAAGGCCGCACGTTGCGATGGCTCAAAGAATTTATCAAAGCGTCGCCACGGCTATAAGGTCGGGCCGCTGATTTTAAAGGCCGCACGTTGCGATGGCTCAAGGAATTGATCAAAGCGTCGCCCCAGCTATAAGATCTGGCCGCTGATTTTGAAGGCCGCACGTTGCGATGGCTCAAGGAATTTATCAAAGCGTCGCCACAGCTATAAGATCTGGCCGCTGATTTTAAAGGCCACACGTTGCCATGGCTCAAGGAATTGATCAAAGTGTCACCACAGCTATAAGATCTGGCCGCTGATTTTAAAGGCCGCACGTTGCGATGGCTCAAGGAATTGATCAAAGTGTCACCACAGGTATAAGATCTTGCCGCTGATTTAAGAGGCCGCACGTTGCGATGGCTCAAGGAATAAACCAAAATGTCACCACAGCTGCAAGGCTTGCCGCTGATTTTAGAGACCGAACGTTGCGATGGGTCAAGGAATTGATCAAAATGCGGCCACAGCTGCAATATCTGGCTGATGATTTTAGAAGCCGCACGTTGCGATGGCTCTAAGAATTGTTCAAAGCTTCGCCCCAGCTGCAAGATCTGGCCGCTGATTTTAGATACCGAACGTTGCGATAGGTCAAGGAATTGATCAGGGCGTAACTGCGGATTTAAATTTTATCATTCTAGGTTCAAATGATTGATTGGGGCGGCATAACAGCTGCAAGATCTGGCTGCTAAATTTAGATGCCTACGTTTATAAGGTACAAGAAATTGATCTGAGCAGCCCCACGGCTGAAAGATCCGATCAGTAGTGTTAAACCTTGCACGTTGCGAAGGCTCAAGGAATTAATTGTAGCGACATCACGCGCTTCAATAACTATAATGCTATCGCTGCCTCAGCCCAATTAAGACAAGAAGCTACATGTTATCCACTATTATTTCCAATGAATGTGCGACAAATATGGAATATCAAAGTAATCACAATCTACCTGTATAAACAAGACCTATTCATATTTACTGATTATAAAAGGTAGGATATAAACCATATTTGAAATAACTACAGTTTTTAATCAGAGGCTATTTTTATTGCTTTTTATAAAAATTCTGGCTGAAAAACAAAAGGGATGGCCTGAGAATCAAACCCTAAGCTGTCTACTCTTTAGTATGACACTCTCCTATTGCGCTCTTGTCAGAATGTAGTTCGGGTGTAGTGACGCCAAATGTGATCAAAGTGTATTGTCGATCCTAAATTTTCAGCAAAAATGTAATTTTAAAAAATAGAACTAAAAGTATTCTATGTTTTCTTAAAATTGTCACAAGTGACTTTATAAATAATGATATAATTAAGGATATAAATATATATATATATATGTAGTATAAGTTATATATTACTGACATTATATATATCTTCTTCTCTTCCTACTTATCTCCACTCAATTATATTAGGGTATCAAGCTTGTAGAACTTGAGATTTGACAACCATCATGACTGGGTGAAGTAGAATGCGTCTGCCTTTGTCATTAAGACTGGAAGCACTACTCAGTGGCAGGCCGACTTAGCTCCAAAAGAAATGGCCGCCTCTGACATGAGAATCAGACGCCATGTGCAGCCACTCCTAACATGGAGTACAAACGCTGCTCATTCTGTATCCCTGGATTAGGAGCCCTTACAGGGTACTATCAGCCGGGCCAGCTGAACCCAGGTTTTTTAGCGAGCTTGTTGCCTCTCCTTCTCCTTTTTTATCCGGGCTTGGGACCGGCAAAGGCGGAGTTCATTATATATATTGTAAATTTGAACAATAAAGAACCAAAAAAACTAGAAGAAAATAAATATATTCTTTATTAGATAATACAGCATCATTTTTACTTATCCCAAGTATTCGTAATACAAGCCATGATAATCATGATGATTTTTCTGACTGTCTTTTACTGTAAGCGCGGGCACCACATGTCTACACATGTAGAAAGTGGTTCGATTTCGCACTTACAAGAATGTCAGAGCTTAATTTAGTTACTTGTTTTTTTTTTTTAAGAGGCAAAGGCAATTTTGTTTACACTTGGTTATCTTAGGGTTGTACGAAGATAGGAAAGGTGATTATATAGAACGATCAATTATAGTGATCCAATGTGTTAATTCGATAATAAATATTAGAAATTAAAACTTTAATTATTTCTGACGGACCTTTAGTATATTGCTATACGTCTAAAAATATTATCACATATTCACAATAAATTTAAATGACTTTATATTTATAATTTTAGGACAGAGAGAGTGAGAAATACTATAGCTGTTTTAAATCGGTAAACTAAATAATTCTTAGTCACATGATAGAATAGTGAAATTTATTTTAAATTTTATTAAATTTAAACTAAAATTTGCTAATCATCTTATCCCAGATAGTAAGATCCTTTGTATTTTATAATACAATGAAAGTTTTAAAATACAATAAAATAAATTCCCATCCCTGGACACTTTTATTTTTCCGTTCATCATTACTCTTCACAATTCATTCTTTCATACTTCATTCCTAAAGTTAGATATAATCGTTATTTCTCCTTAAAAATAAATTTTGATTTTTCGTTTAAAAGAAACACATGCGGGATAATTTTCAAATGTCGTTTTACAATCCTTTGTAATTAATGGGTTTATCTGTATATATGAATACACTACACACATTATATAAGCATGTACCATACAGTGTAGAACCTTCCTGTAAAGGATAACACCTAGTTGCAGAGCCAAAGTGTACTTTAGGGAGAGAGGTGCCCTCTTACAGGAGAATTTCTAATTGATAAAAATGGTAATTTTGGGTATTAAAACTGTCCTTTCTAGAGAGATATCTTCTAGCGAGAGTGTCCTCTCATGGAAATTCTACACTGTGTATATATATCTACATTAATTAATTTTGACGAGATTTTCTAATATCAAACACTTTAATTAGAAAATCCGAAATTTCGACACCGCCTATCTCCTAAAACAGCCCTGGCCAACCTAAATGACGCCACGGGCCGCACGGAATCGTAAACAAGGTCTAAAAACTTTAACTATATCAAAATTTCAACTTTAAAATGTATTTTAAAAATACTTAATACTTCCTTGATGCTTAATGTTTTTATTTATTATTTTTCGGCTGCTTTTTTAAATAAAAATAATAATAATAATTTTAAATAAAAAAATATTTCTCTATTATTTACCATTATTCCTAACTTTTTCTTCCTTTTTATGGAATCAAATATATATTTTAAAAATTGTGGGACATATTTTAAATAAAAAATTATTATAATTATATCAATATATTTTCTGTTTTTGAATATACAGACGAGAAATGAAAGTTACAAAAGAAATATAAAGTTAAATGGCGAGCCGCAAATTTTTTTACGGCGGGCCGCGGGTTGGCCAGGCCTGTCCTAGAAGTTAGTCTCAAGAAACTGTCTACCCACTAAGGCGTACTGTAATTTGGGGCCATATTTTAAAAGGAAAGAGTGATTTCAATAAACTTTTTTTTACATTAATTTCTTTTCTAATTATATCAATTATTTTTATGAAGGAGACAGAGTCAATTTTGTTCACACTTGGTTATCTCGTGTATCTTCAATAAAGATCACTGTGTATAAAATATCTTTCAGAGTTATTGTCTGAATCCCGATATATATGCTAGAAGTTAAAAATTTCCTTTTGTCTATGAGTGTATTTCTGTATATATTATTAACATAAACAAATTTATATTTCTGGTGCATATTTTTATTATTCACGCCTTTTCGTTGTATAAAATTTAATGGAATATATTGACATGATTGGGTTTTGCGTAAAAGACGGGCGTTTTTTTCTCTATATGGAAAAGGAAAGATAAATATTTTTATTCAACCGCACTTTGAATAAAGAAAATTGATAAATCTGCCAAAGAGGGTTATTGGAGAAAATCTTTCAGGTTGAGAGATGTGTATTTTAGTAAGTATTTACAGAAGACATTGTGCCAATTGATCCCAGAGGCCATTGTATTTGAAAAGTTTGGATTGTTCTATCATGGATATTTCTACTTTCAAATTTTTCCCCTTACCAGAAACTTTAGACTGAGAAATTCATAATGTTGGTATATAAAGCATAGACGGCTTGAAAACAGATAGCTTCAATCAACCTAACCACATATTGCTTTAAATTTATTCTGAAGATATTCCAACAATTGTCACAATTTATTATATTTACTTATCTCTATAACTATATCAAACTATCACAAATTCCACTTTTATATTCTTATTTCCATATATGATTTAAAGTTTGATATATTATGATGCATTAGCGCCCCATCTGTTATCAAAATTCGAAACTATTATAGACGCGTATGATTCTTTTTAAAAATAAACAATTTCTACTGCCCTTACTTCAATGGAAAAATTAATGGAGGGCCTGGCTCATCAATGGTGAACTCTCACAGATATAAATGTATGTAATTCTGCTGTCTTCAAAGCTTATGTCCATAGTTCATTTAAAATACCCATTCAAAGAGTCTAGCATCAGTATCACTATAAAGGGAAGATCGAAAAATGCAATATAACAGCGGTATAGTAGATTAAACTGTTGAAATCGCTGGGAGGATTCACCACTGATGAGCCAGGCCCTCCCATTAATTTTTCCATTGCAGTAAAGACAGTAGAAATTGTTTTATTTTAAAAAGAATCATACGCGTCTATAATAGTTTCAAATTTTGATAACAGATGGCGCGCTAATGCATCATAATATATCAAACTATAAATCAAATATGAAAAGAAGAATATAAAAGTGAAATTGTACCGGTTTCGGGTGGATATGTTGGGTAATAAAAGCAGATCCTAATCGTGAAAACTGAAAGTTTAAAACGAATCCGGGATATAGTGAACCTTCCCCTTATAAATGAATCTAAGCATGATACGAGTATAGCTGAACTCCGCCTTTGCCATTCCCAAGCCCGGATGAAAAAGGAGGAGGGGGAGCAGTAACAAGCTCACTAAAAAACCTGGGCTCAGCTGGCCCGGCTGATAGTACCCTGTAAATGCTCCTGATCCAGGGATACAGGATGAGCAGCGTTTGTACTCCATGTTAGGAGCGGCTGCACATGGCGTCTGTTTCTCATATCAGAGGCGGCCATTTCTTTTGGGGCAAAGTCGGCCTGCCACTGAGTAGTGCTCCCAGTCTTAATGACAAAGGCAGAGGCATTCTACTTCACCCAGTGTAAAGATAAGAAAGAAGAAGATGATATAGCTGGATTTATTCTACACTAGTACTTTTATAATGATATAGAACTGATAAGGCACAATTTGGATTATAGATTACAAACACAATGAGAACGTAATAAGAACAGATACAAATAAATACATATTTCACTTTTAATTCTAAGAATAATATTCTGTGTTTCTCAGAAAACTATCTTCTTCTTATCTGCAATCTTGTTTACACACTTGATAACAGTAACTATATAAAACATGCTGTGGTAAAATTTCTCATTCAGTACTTTTGTCTGAAGATGGTAACAACGCTGTTACAGAAACGTCACATACTATTTATTTATTTGGATTTGGTCTTATTACCTTGTGTTAATGATAGATAACCTATTCTTCACAATTAGGAAATTAAAACTGTGAAAAATTTGGGAAATCTTGGCTAATTATTAGAAATTTTTGTTTCATTTTCAGTTAACCAACTATCTATACATTCATCCTTTTGATTAAAAGAAATAACGTTGAATAATTCCATTTTCAACCAAAACAGATGGCAGGGTATGTATTCAGTTTACTATATTCTGGTGTATAATAAAGAATTCCAATATATATTTTCAAAAATTGTTTATAACACACAAAGAATGTAATATATATTTTCTCCCCCTTTCAATATCATAAATATTTAAAATATGTAAATAATAATTTGTATATAAAAATAGTATATATCATCAATTTATTATCGTGATACTTCTGTTGAAGGACTGACAAGTCTGAAAGCTTGAAAATAAAAATAAAATTGAACAAGAAACCTAACCCTGGAAGTTTTTTTTATTTTATAATGAAATATTTACCTTAAATTTAACATATATGCATATTTTCAGAGAGATAAAACCTGTGGGAAGCCCGCCTGTTGTTCAGGTTTTAACGATATCCACTAATTAGTTAGATAATTTGCAAAAAGTAATTTGTGTTATGACAGGACCATATATTCCACAAAAGATATAGTTCCATAATTTCTCTAAGGGTGATGAAAATCTTCCCCGAAATTAACGGCAATGTTTTCTAGTTAGACTGGAGTGTGCATAATAAAACCATGTAAAAAACTCCTTCTATAGTTTAAAAACACCATAAAAAAACTTTAATCAGAACATATTTTACAATGCACTAGCATCTGTGTTATGAAAAATATAAACTATTTTAGACGCGTAAGATTCTTTTTGAAATTGAACAATTTCTACTGCCCTTACTGCAATGGAAAAAATAAAGGGAGCTGGGGGCTGGGAGGGTTCACCACTGATGAGCCAGGCCCTCCCTTTATTTTTTTCATTGCAGTTAGGGCAGTAGAAATTGTTCAATTTCAAAAAGATTCTTACGCGTCTAAAATAGTTTCTATTTTTCAAAACATTATCCAATAGACACGAAGGACTTTTCATAATATTATTTTTTAATATTTTAGGATGTTCGTAATAGCTAATCGGTTATATTTCACACTTAAAAAACCTATATTGAGACATTTAGATATTGTCAGGAGGACAGAGATTCCTGGTATTCCCTCTTATCTGGACTGGACGGTCCGGTCGGGGTAAACAGTGGAGCCACGTTAAAGGAGGAAAAAAATCAGTTCTCCCCTCTTGTTCTAACTGCTGGATCGATTTAGCTCATGTACATAGTAACTTTTATATTTAAAATCTTTCCTATAATTAATTAAATAAATATTTAAAGTAATTCGGAAGCCTATTTGATTATTTTTCTTTGCGACAATAACCTACGTGATTAAGAAAATGTATAAATGGGGTAAAAAATTGTATAAATTTTAAATAAACATTCATAGACAGAACTCTAAGTTGAGGTGTCTTTTATCTCCCCGGTCGTCTAATATTTTTGTAGGAAACAGAAGCAATTTTGTTTATACTTGGTTGTCTCATGGGTCTTCGAAAAAGATCACAGTTATCAATAAAATACATTAAAAATAACAAAAATATTTTTGATAAATCTTGCTTTAATTTAGCTTATGAAATATTTGAAACATAAATTGAGAAAAGTACTACCTTACTTGAAGCTTGAAGAAGAAAATAAAAGATTGCATATGTTTATATTTACATATATTTTTGCTTGCACAATTTTCCCCACCTACTTTGCATTTTTTTAAATTATTTCAACTGTGATATTATAACACCATGCGGCGTTGAGTTTGTGTATACAAAAATGTAATGCCTTGATAAAGATTTGGCGTTCAGCCAACCGAAATATTGGCAAATAAATATTTTATTAAATCCAATATATGCCTTTTTATTATCTAATATTCACCAATGTACAAAAAGATTTGAGCCGGTCAACAGGAAACAACAACAATAGATGATAATGCACAATTTGGATTATAGATTATAAACACAAGGTAATAAGATCAAATACATATAAATAAATTTTTATTTTATTTATTTAGATTTGTTCTTATTACCTTGTATTTAAAAACAATAGGTTTATATGAGAAAATTCGGCGACATCTGGCGGTCGACTTAACAGAGTAGTTTATTCTATAAATATCAATTTTAAAATGAAATAACACTTCTATATAACACATTACTACATTAGGTATCAAATATCTAATCGTACTTATGATTAATTATATACACCTATTCCCCGATTTACACGGTAGATACGTTCCTGAGAAAAACGTGTAAATCGGGGGATAGGTGTACACAGAAATAAAAATAAAATGCATTGACAGGTTAAAATATGTAGTCAGCACATAAGCTCGGGATTCCTCGTGAGATGTGTACACAGCTCATGTGTTTAATCACAGTAGAATTTAGTATAGTGCGATAAAAAAAAATTATTTGGAAAACCGTGTAAAAGCGAAAACGTGTAAAACAAGTACCGTGTAAATCGGGGGATAGGTGTATTTGATTACATTTCAATATAATTATACTTAATACTTTCCTAATGAACTCTTGAAATACGAATATACACCGAGGTAATTAAGAACATTACTGAGACGAGAGTTTCACGATATTTTAACTGTTTTATTTATCAACGTAATGGTTTATTTTTTGTTGGAAAACTCCGCTATATTTATCTTAACGGATCATTATAATAATTTGGAACAATTTACCTGTCGAACGGGTTAATGGAAAACCGCACGCTCAAACTTTGGATCTTTGAGATGGAGAGAATAAATAACGTCTTGCAATAGGCAAAAATAGGAAGCGGAACAAGGCGAATAAACTAGAATAGTTCTCAAATAATTGAAAACTATTTATATTTCATCAATAGAATTTTACCATTATTTTCATTTTTACTACGATATATTCTCCTTAAAAATACCACCTTCAAAATATTAATCTGAAAACTTTGTTCTTAACACAAAATTCAAGTTATGTATTTATATCTCCTACTAATTTTAATATACACTCATGGATAAACCTTAAGGAAGTTGTACTTTTTAGCATGTATATCGGGATCGCGCTTATTAGATCTCTGATACTGTATTGGACATTCCTGCTTAAATATGCTACATTAAAAAGTAGAATCTTAGATATGTTTTTGTAGAAAACTATGAACATAAGCTTTTAATAGACAGCAGAATTATACTCATCTATAAAACAAAAGAAATTGGAAATTCTTCGATATCGCCGGTTGTTTATTCTTTTTAAGGATACAGAGACAATTGTGTTCACATTTGGTAATCTCGTGTGTGTCTTCAATAAAGTTCATTGTGTATCAAATAACTTTAAGAGTTATTGTCTCAATCCCGATATACATGCTAAAAGGTACAACTTCCTTAATTTTTGTCTATGAGTGTACACATAAAATCTACTCATAACCCCGGCCAACAGCCCGAAACGCGTCCGTGGTTAGCTTTTCTTTATTAATCAAGAATGGGTAATTGGCCAATTCTGGAATAATTAAAAATCAACGAGAATAGTTGATATTTATTCCGATAGATGGTGCAAGCCATCAGCAACTTTTAATTGCACGATAAGGAGATGCCTTTTTTTCATAATTATATCGTTTTGTTTTCGTATTACAAAGGAAAAAATGGATTGGGCTTCGGTCACTTTTCAAAAAAGTTTTCAATAGGTCCCACTGCAATGTAAATTTTCCCCACTTCCTCTATTATAATATTTTCAAATATATTAAAGTAACTTATTCACATTATTAATTTTATTATATTAAGAGAAATATATAAAAATGAGTTTAAATATTACCTCGCAAAAAAAATTCACATTTTAATCAACTCCGCCTTTGCCGGTCCCAAGCCCGGATGAAAAAGGAGAAGGGGGAGCAGTAACAAGCTCACTAAAAAACCTGGGCTCAGCTGGCCCGGCTGATAGTACTCTGTAAGGGCTCCTAATCCAGGGATACAGAATGAGCAGCGTCTGTACTCCATGTTAGGAGCGGCTGTACATGGCGTCTGTTCCTCATGTCAGAGGCGGTCATTTCTTTTGGAGCTAAGTCCGCCTGCCACTGAGTAGTGCTCCCAGTCTTAATGACAAAGGCAGACACATTCTACTTCACCCAATGAGATAAGAAAAAAAAAAGAAGAAGGCATTTTAATCAATAAATAAACCATTGATATATATTCTAATCAATAAGGTCAGGTTCTTGCAATAAATTCCACCGATTTTACAAAGTATTACAACTTTAGAGAAAAAGCCAATTTCAATTCTTTATATATAAAAAAAGAAGCTCTAAAATTTTTCAATTTAATCCCAAGTTGGTTTATTATATTCTAATGGTAGATTGTTGGAGAGTTCTATATCTTTCTTATAAATTTTATTTTTCAATTTTATGTTCGCAGAGTTCTCTAATGGGCAAATAATGGAGAAGAAAACAATAAAGAAGCACATAAAAAGATACGTTATTTAACAGCATGTAGTTGACTTTTTAATCAGAGAATGAGAACAGCACATTTCCTTTTTTAAAAGTCAATCGATTCCTAAATTGTTTTATCAATTTTCTTCTATAAATTATTTTGTACTGTAGGGGAGTAAAATTAAAATTTTCTTTGAGAGATTAAAAAAGATCAAATATTCTGAAATAAATTCTAGTAACCTCACATCAAATGACCTTTGGGTTGTTTGAAGGATAAATGAGAAAATAGAGTTTTAAAACAAGAAATATAATTTGGGATTAAGCGAAAAGAAGAGAAAGCTGATTTGTTTAAAGTGCTTGAGAACAAAATTTAGTAATGATACTACAATAAAGTATTATCAGATTATATAAAAGGGCGTACCTGGATCTGTAAAGATAAAAAAAAGCAATTTTTTCTCAAAATATTTCGAGAGATTGCTCCCTCTTTATCAATTTATTGTAGAGTGTATTATATTAAATCAAAGTATATTATATTAAAAATAAATAATTATTATAAATTGCAAAGACCAATGAAGCAAATATACACTCATGGACAAACCTTAAGGAAGTTGTACTTTTTAGCATGTATATCTGGATTCAGACAATAACTCTGAAATATATTTTATACATAGTGACTTTTATTGAAGACATAGAGATAACCAAGTGTAAACAAAATTGCTTCTGTATTTTTCAAAAAAAAAAAAAAAAGACGACCGAGGACATCAAAGACTTTCCACTTTTGTCCATGAGTGTAGAAGAATCACAAACACGCAATAGAAACCAACAAAAAGCTTTAACAAGATTAAGAGGTGGACATATTCAAAACCTTTTAATTCCCAATTAAACAGAACTTATAGAACCTGTACAGAAATGATGCCAACAAAATCGCCTCTGTGTCCTTCAAAAAAAAAAAAAAAAGACAATCAACAACATCAAAGACTTTCCTTAAGTTTTTTTCATGAGTATAAATATAGCAGAAGAATTGCATTCAATTTGAATACGAGGCACTTCTCTCATTTAAGAAATACATTAATACAATACGTTTATTTAACTTCTCTATATAGAGATGGAAATTTTTCTGGGAGGATATTGATCTAAAGAGACAAGGGTCGCCTCTCCCGTCAAAATAGACGTCAAATAGATGGCGTGTGGTTTTGACGTCTATTTTGACGGGAGAGGCGACCCTTGTCTCTTTAGATCAATATCCTCCCGGCAAAATTTCCATCTATATTTTAGCCATAGATTTAGCCCAGCCACTTTGCCAGCTAAACACCTCTTTGGCAGATTGTCTAGATTCCATTCGATCCCGTGTGGATCTCATGGAATAAAGTCCGCCCTAGACTGACGAGGGCCATCAGCCCGAAACCATGGTCTCTAGGTGGACGCTTTTCAGTTTGCCAAAGCTGGTGTTGTGGCTTTGTCACCGACCCGAGGCAGCTAGTTTGCGGAGACGGCCAATAGATAGCGTCTGGTTTTGACGTCTATTTTGACGGGAGAGGTGACCCTTGTCTCTTTAGTTCTCTATATAGAATACAAATATTCGATTCACAATGAATAGAACAAAACGCCAGTATTTTGGATAATTCGATAATAAAAACAAAGCCGTTTTTCACTGGGCTTCGTGCTTTTGGCCTTCATCAGTACCGAAAAACTACAATACCGTAACGCTGGTAGTGTAAACTAATCAATAAGTTGAATCCCCACGTTCTGCAAACAAATAAAAAAACAAACAAATTTCTCATTTTTAGCTTACATATATATAATTTGAAAATAATGATACAAATGTGACATTGTACTGGGATAAGGTTCATAAATTAAAAAAGGGCATCTCCTTATCGTGAAATTGAAAGTTGCTGTTGGCTGGCGCCATCTATCGTAATAAATATCAACTATTCGTTGATTTTTAATTATTCCAGAATTGGCCAAACACCCATTCTTGATTAATCAAGAAAAGCTAATCATCTACGCATTTCGGGCTGTTGACCCTCGTCAGCGTGGTGCAAGCTGTACCTCAACGACCAAAAAACTGGTCATTCAGGCATTCTGAAAAAATCATGAAACGAGGAGTTAAGGACAGAATTACGTGACACCGCGAAACAATGTGAAAAAATAGTGGTATTGGCCTTTCTTGATTAATCAAGAATGGGTGTCCGGCCAATTCTGGAATAATTAAAAATCAACGGATAGTTGATATTTATTCCGATAGATGGCGCTAGCTATCAGCAAATTTCAGTTGCACGATAAGGAGATTAATATATATAATCATTTTATCGTAAAGATAAAGGCTGCCTGGCCGGAATTCATAGTTCTTCAAATTAAAGATACTTCGGCCAGTAAATCTTTTTTATTGTCTCGACGTTTCGACAAAAATATATTGTCCTCGTTAGGAGCGAACAAAAATTAAAACATTTGGCAAATTATTCTCTAATTTCTAACGCTTTGCCAAATGTTTTAATTTTTGTTCGCTCCTAACGAGGACAAAAGATTTTTGTCGAAACGTCGAGACAATAAAAAGATTTACTGGCCGAAGTATCTTTTATTTGTAGAACTATAATCATTTTATTCGCAATCGAACGCTGTGGCCCACTGTGCATATTACATCCCAAACAAGATGCGACGCCCTCTGTCTTGAGCTTACATAACTATATGGAAAACAAAAATTAAAAATAAGAATGTGTATTGATTCCGACAGATGGCGCAAGCCATCAATAACTTTTAGTTTCACACACACACAATCGAGAGATGTTTTTTTTTTAATTTACGTAACTATGAAATAATTTCGTTTCCATAGAAGAAATCAGATGAAATAAATATCGATAAGTAAACAACACCTTATAGGAAAACATTGATTGGAAGATTGATTTAGTGATTTCCTATTGGATCCAATAAGAGATGGCACTACCAACCTCTTCCCTGTTTATATTTGGTCGCTATAACTGGGCATGGTTTATGGCCTCTCTGTGTGTACTATTGTTTTACATTACATTCGGGTGTTTACTTTCTATATCTACCAATTTATATTCAGAGAGAGCGAGTGAGATTCATATTTTTATTCTCTTTTTAAAGGAGTCGGTGGAAAGATGGTTTAAATCGTTGGTTTTCGACCGCTACTACCCGGGTTCGATTCCCACATTGGACACTTTTTTTCCGATTAAATAAAAATGCTCCAATGGCCCCCGATTCTTACAAAAGTCAAACCCCACCAGCGAGTGTAACAGGAGGCTCTGGAACATTTGTAAGTGCAAGGTCGAACTGCTTTTCACATGTGTAGACATGTGGTTTACTTACAGTAAAAGCAGTCGCCTACTTCTAACCACCATGATTATCATGGCCTGTACAACGTGTACTAGGGATAAACAAAAAATATATTTCTATTAATATAAAAAAATTAAGTTAATAACGCGACAAATATAACAAATTTCCTAATTTTTTAACTGCGTCGGAAAACTAGTAGGAAGGCCTGGCTCATCAGTGGTAAACCCTCCCAGCGGTTTCGCCTGTTTAATCTACCAGACGGCTCTATTATTTTATTGGGCGGTTATATATAGCTAACAGGAACTTTAATAGAATTATTGATAAAGGTAATTACACACAATGATATGAAAAAACGAAAGAAAAAAATAAAAGATAAAATGAAATCAATATTAAAAATGGCATATCCTGACCAGGAGCACATGTTTTTTACAGAGGGCAGAGCGCCATCTGGTGGAACAGAAATCAACTATTCATTGATTTAGCCTGTTCCCTGATATTTGGCCAACCCAATTTCTTGATAAATCAAGAAAAGCCATTTCATAAATACCCATTTCTTGGTTTTTCAAAAAGCCACTGGGACCAAAAAATATTTTTTGGTCGCAGTGGTTCAGCCTACTCCACGCTGACGAGCGCCAAAAGGGCGAAACGCGTTCGTGGATGGCTTTTCTTGATTTATCAAGAAATTGGGTTGGCCAAATATCAGGGAACAGGCTAAATCAATGTTTAGTTGATTTCTGTTCCACCAGATGGCACTCTGCCTTCTGTAAAACACATGTGCTCCTGGTCAGGATATGCCATTTTTAATATACAATGATATATGTTTTGATGAAAGTCGAAATACACTTTCATGAACAAAATTCATGAAAGTTGTACCTTTTTATCATGTATATCGGGATTCAGAAAACATAATTCTGAAAAATATTTGATACACAGTTACATTTTTGAAGACACGCGAGATAACCAATGTGAACAAAATTTCCTCTGTCTTAAAGAAAAAAAAAAACAGACGAACGGTGATATCAAAGACTTTTCACCTTCTTAAGTTTTGCTTATGAGTGTATTATTAGTTACGTGATAACAAACCAGGATTTAACCACATTCTGTTTGAGTGAATGTTTAACCAACTATGCCATTCTATAAAGTTTTTTTTCCTGACGAGCTATGAATGATACAACAAAAGATTTTTTTACAAACGTTGAAAAACTGACGTGTCTTTTATTAGAATTTTTTAAACAATAAAATTGAATTCTCATGTCTGTAAAATCTGACTAATAAATTAGATATATTCTAAAAAACGAGATAGACGTATATTTTCAGTTTAGTTTAACTATTAGAATTTGACTCTTTGATGGAAAAAATTATTTGTCTTTAAATACGGTTTAGGTTTAATTCAAGTAACTCTTACATTGAGGACCAATTTTTTATGAAAAATGTGTGTGTTGTGTGTATGGCAGTAAAGAATATAAAATAAACAAAGGTTTAGAAATTGATCAAAAAAAGTACAAAAGATAAAATTATATAGGTTCAGGTGATTAAATCAAGAAAAAGGCATCTCCTGATCGTGCACTGAAACTTGATGGCTTGCGCCATCTCTCAGAATAAAAATTAATTAATCTTTGATTTTTTTCATAAATTTATTTCAAAATATTCCCTATATACCTTTTCTTTGTAAACCAAGAAGAGTAAAGTTATTGAATCAATATTTTTAAAAATGTTTTTTTTTAATCAATCAACGATTAATTGATATTTATTCCGATAGATGGTGCAATCTATCAACAATTTTCAATTATAAAATCAGGTGATGGCTTTTTTCTTTAGAAAAATATAGGTTTTCCGTCTTACTCTAAATATTAAAGATTTATCATAGAAATATAAGAAATTTCTCCAATTTTAGAAACCAAATTGGAATAGTAGTTTGGTAAACAATTGCTTTGATATAATAGGGGGGCAAAACTATTCTAAATAAAATACTTTAAAAAAAAAAGATTTTTGTTTTAAAACAATTCTCTACCTGTATTTGAAGAATAATTCAGTGAAAAGAAAAAGAAGGAGATTTGGCAACCTTCTAAAAATACCATTATCGATTTGTTTACTTAAATCATTGAATCCGGGCTTTTTTAAAACATGGATTGAGTAAAAATAGATTTCATATAAGTCTACTTTAAAAAGAACTCAAATCTTTTGCATATTTATAAGTTAATACAACTTCTCTTTTGCCGGTCCCAAGCCCGGATGAAAAAGGAGGAGGGGGAGCAGTAACAAGCTCACTAAAAAACCTGGGTTCAGCTGGCCCGGCTGATAGTACCCTGTAAGGGCTCCTATTCCAGGGATACAGGATGAGCAGTGTTTGTACTCCATGTTAGGAGTAGCTGCACATGGCGTCTGTTCCTCATGTCAGAGGCGGCCATTTCTTTTGGAGCTAAGTCGGCCTGCTACTGAGTAGTGCTCCCAGTCTTAATGACAAAGACAGACGCATTCTACTTCACCCAGTCATGATGGTTGTCAAACAGACACCATCAAGGGTCACAACTTGATATTCTAATATGATTGAGTGGAGATAAGAAAGAAGAAGATAACACATAGCAATAACACCCCATCTATATAATACAAAATAAAACACCAAAACGCGAATGTTTCTTTTCACAAATAAATCAAACTTCTATTGTCCTTACTTTTCACCGTAATAAAGATATTAGAAATTTGATTTATTTGTGAAAATAAACCTTCGCGTTTTGTTGTTTTCATTTGATTATATTTATAAGACCTTTTTTTTTTTTATGAAAATTTATATATATGAATATTTGAAACTATTATAGACGCTTATAATTCTTTTGAAAAGTAAACAATTTCTACTGCCCTTACTGCAATGGAAGAATTAATCAGGCCTGGCTCTCCCTTTAATTTTTCCATTACAGTAAGATAGTAGAAATTGTTTGTTTGCAAAAGAATCATACGCGTCTATAATAGTTTTGAATATTCATAATAGATGGCGCGCTCTCTCCATCCTCTCTTTCTCTCTCGGTGGCGGAGTCTTTCCCGAGGTGGGCGCCACCAATGACGACTTGTATATATTTATTTATTTATTTATCAATTGTTTTATATATTTATATCTATTTATTCATATTTTTAATATTATATAATCATATTTATATTTATTCTGTATTTAACCTTATATAATCTTATATGGACATTGTAATAAATCAGTTTCAATCTCTCTCTCTCTCTTTATATATATTTCCTAGGTTTACCTCAATATGTAATGTAGGAACGTTCTTTAACGAAATTGAAGATATTTTTGGATCTCAGGATGGTATGACTTCAACGTTAAACCTTCACCTTGTTGATGTGATTCAACTCCCAAAACACCAACGTACTTGTTTGTTGAAAGAGCGCAATAAAAAAGCTTCGTTCAGATCCAGTATGCACATCTCGTGATAATAAAATTACATTATTTTTGACGTAATGTTTCTTTTTGAAACAAATCACAATTTTCCAAATCTCTTACTACAATGATAGAATAATGGAAAAGCCTGTTTCATCAGTGGTAAACCCATATTGCAGTAAAGACAATAGAAAATTCCCCATCCCTGGACACTTTTATTTTTCCGTTTATCATTACTCTTCACAATTCATCCTTTCATACTTCATCCCGTATCACAGTACAATATCACATTTGTTCTATTTTTCACATTGTGTAGCGTTCTCACGCAATTCTGGCCTTAACTGCCCGTTTCATGATTTATCAGGATGCCTTAATGACCAGTTTTTTGGTCGTTGAAGTACAGCTTGCACCACGCTGATGAGGGCCAACAGCCCGAAACGCGTCCGTGGTTAGCTTGTCTTGATTAATCAAGAATGGATATTTGGCCAATTCTGGAATAATTAAAAAATCAACGAGAATAGTTGATATTTATTCCGATAGATGGCGCAAGCCATTCTTAATTCATCCCTAAGGTTAAAAATAATCGTTATTTATTTTTAAAAAAAATTTCGATTTTTCGTTTAAAAGAAACACATGCGGGATAATTTTCAAATGTCGTTTTAGAAAATTGTTTTATTAAAAAAATAAAACACGGATCAAAAATAGTATGAATTTCTTATAACATATAACGCGCTATGCATCACATACCCACACACACATATGCGTCTCTCGAATTAAAAGAAATCTTTGACATATTGAAATTTCCATAGAAGCATAGGGCGCCTCTCCCGTCAAAATAAACGTCAAAACCTAACGTCATCTATTGACCGTCGCCGCAACTAGCGGCCTCGGGTCGATGACAAAGCCATAACACCAGCTTTAGCAAACTGAGAAGCGCTCACCTAGAGACCATGGTTTCGGGCTAATAGCCCTCGTCAGTCTAGGGCGGACTTTATTCCATGAGATCCACACGGGATCATAGGCGCCCTATGCTTCTATGGGTCAATTTCCTCTCGGCAATTTTTTTCATTTATATTGAATTTTTATTTCCCAGTTATATTGTGATTAACGACATTAGCCGTTATCTTTTAATGATCTATCCTTTATATAAGGATTTAATTATTGAAGGGGAAATAGCAGCCATTGTGTTGATTCATTGTGGTCTTCTCCATTCTCAATTATTGAGAATATGGTAATTAGCTGGATAAAAGACATCTCAGCCTTTTTTAAATGACATTAACGTAATTTTATCTTATATTGGTCTTCTCAATTAGCACGCTTTGCCCAGATATGCTAGAAGAAAAACATTGTTTTAGTCACTTTTTTTTACATTGAAGAGGTGACCTTTTATGTGAAGTACTATCATTATTTTAACAAGGAATATGTATTATGAAAAAGGCATCTCCTTATCGTGCAACTTAAAGTTGCTGATGGCTTGCGCCATCTATCGGAATAAATATCAACTATTCTCGTTGATTTTTAATTATTCCAGAATTGTGTTATATATCAGTTACACGATAAGAAGATGCCTTTTTTTATAATGTATGCACCTTATCCCAGTACAATATCTCATTTGTACTATTTTTTCACAAGGAATATGTAGTTTTATTTGAAACTGGTTCAGTCATTTATACAGCTACTCTTATAAAAATAT